>JANLJB010001778.1:126357-154996 GCA_026212285.1 Bursera cuneata | reverse complement strand
CTGGCAGAGTGAGTTGGCAGTTGGTTTGGAGGAGTGTAGTTTGTTATAGGTTGTTATGGCATGTAGTTTGTTAGAGGTTGTTATGGCAGGAGGAATGTAGCTGGTTCTGGAAGGAATACAGTTGATATATAGGAATGTTGGAAGGCAGAAGAGGGTAGGCAGTATATTCATAAGGGAGGGGAAACCTGTAGGGAGGAGCTGGCCTCAAAACCAGTGGTTATTTTTTTCTTTTGCTGCTTCTGTGAGAAAGACTTGTTAATTCTGGGTTGTTGGCTGATAATTGATTTATAATATTTCAACTGAGAGAAGTATTGTAATATCAACTGCTTGGTTCCATCAAAGTCATATGATGACTCCTAGTGCTTGCTTTCGTTGAAGCTAAGTCTAATCTTCAAATGAATTGCAATAGCATGTTCTGCACGGTGGTGTCACTTAAGGTGCCAGTTGCCATGTAAGATTCTAGATTTTCCGTTTATTCATCTTCTAACAGCCAAAGAAAAATATTTTCTACAATATTACATCTAAAGATCTACTTGTTGTCTTCAGTCAAAAAGCAAAAAGTTAGATAAACTGAGGAAAGAATAATTATTCAAGAAAAGTTTCTTCAACAGCACCTTGTTAGCATCCTGAAAAGAATTGATTCCAGTTAATCTGTCGTCATCAGGAACAAAGACTTTCTTTAAGAGAATGTCTCCATTTTGAACAATCCGCAGACCAATTTTGTTTTCTATTTTCGTAGATGTTAATCCAGGAGCATTCTTCTTTACTATGAAACTGAAACAGAAAGATTAAACACTCTACATGTAAAGAAAATTGAGTACGAAATATCCAAAACCAACTATCATGCCAGTTTGCTAAAAGAAAAGGAAGGTAGAGGCATAAACATCCACCACAAAAGTACAACACCCAACTAATATGACTGAAATTTTATACTCAGCTGATGACCCTAACTACGAATAATAATCTTTAAATACAAATTCTTGCTCCATCTCTCTCAATTTGATGCCTCATATTTGGGAAACTTTGACGTTTCAAGGGTGGGTTAGTGGGTTATATCTCAATCCGGTAGCTCTATAAAAGTTTTGAATAAATGAACGGTGACATATAATTTGGCTTACTGTATATCCTCCTTATTAGTAGATTTGATCCTCCATACTAATTATTCTGGCTGGTTGGCACTCCCTTTAAGTTTCAATTTCTCAATTCTGGAAAATTTGATGTCTCAAGGGTTGATAGAATAGTTCTCAACCGGTAACTTTCAAGAAATCTGAGTGCAAACAAAAAAAAGGCTTTAATATTGCCGTAACTGGGTGCGTGGTACAGGCTAAGAATCCTTTTATCTTTGGAGGTCTTATATATATTCTTTTATAGTATATTGTGGCCTCAATATTACTGCTTCTTCTAGGTGGTTGTACTTGGCATATGGGGAAGTCCATCTCCTAATCCTTGTAAGCAATTTGGGGTGTCATTTGGTGCTTTATGGGAGTACATTGGCATAATTTCATTATTTAGTACAGATATAAGGTAGCTCACATGGAAGCTATGCAGAATCTGAACATTGAGGAAAGGTCTTTATGTGTGTTTGCCAAGAAGCTCTTTGGAATATGCAAGTAGATCTGAGTGTGCATGCCATAACAACTAAAAAACAATAATTCATTTCTTTCAATCAAAGGTCTAATATATGCAGCATGTCAACAAGATTCAACATGCCAATCATTACAGTGAGAATAAAATTTTCACACACCCATTTGTCTGATTTGTTGTGGTATTCCTTGCAAAAATAATCAAGAGATCCGCAAAGGTGCTGTTTGCTATCCAGCGCTTTTGCCCCTCAAGTATCCAACCTCCTTCCACCTAATCAAGAAGAAGATAGCAAAAGAATAAAAATTGGAAGGTTGAAGATTGATTGTTTTTCTGGAAACAGTATATGAAACCTAAAGATAATGTGAGAGGTTGGGAGCTAGGACCTTTGTTGCAGTTGTTTTCAAAGTGCTTGCATCACTTCCGCAATCAGGTTCAGTCAAAGCCTTAAAATGAAAGAACATATTTGAGCAGCCAAACTTCATCAAACTACTATTTTTGAGACACCATGCACTACCAAAAATTAACCACATACCCAACAAAGTATGGTTTTTAACTGCGCCGAAGAAGGTAAATATTTCTGCTTCTGTGACTCTGACCCACACAGTGCTATTGTACACAGTTCAGGCAAGTTGTAAAAGGTCATAATTTATCTATTGCATCATTATTTCCAAAAATCAAACAGATAAAAAGAACCCGGCTAGTTATATAATATTTAAGAAATGAAATTATATTAAAATCTCACCAATAGTGAGCATTGACATAGAGGCATGCACCAAAAAGAAAGTAGAGCAACTAGCATCAACTCTAGCTATTTCTGCAGTAGCAAAAGCAAACCCAGTAATAGACAGACCAGGACACCCGTAACCCTGAATCAGAACCAGGTCAGCATTATACTCACTGCTATCCACCTGAGAGGGAAAACAGTGAAGCTATAAGAGATATATTAATCACCTTGATAGTGCCACCAGCTATTCGAAGGGCACAAAGCTTTGGAATAACTTGAAATGGAAACTCTCCCTTCTCCCAATACTGGAATTTAAGAAAATATAGATCAGTATCTTTCTTCATAAGCGTATCAATGTAGCACATGACAATCAAAGCCTAAGCTGTTATACACGAACAAAGTCATTGTTATCTTTCGAAAAGAAGCTGAAACATGAGAAAGATACCTCTGCCATAATTGGAGCTATTTCCTTTTCCATACAGTCTCTTACTTTTATTCGAATAGCCAGCTCTTCAGAAGTCAAGAAATCATCAAACTGATAATAGTCTGATGCTGTAAAATTCAAAGACCATTGACATGATTAAAAAAATAAGTGAATAAATATAGAATTGTGGTCAACATATAAATATAACTTGGAAAATCTTTGAGTGCTTCACCGAGCAAGAAAAAAAGAAAAGAAAAGGTCAAAGAAGAAGTTCTTAGGCCAGTAGAACAAATAAGGCACCATATCATCCAAACTTAAGACAACAATTCATCACATGAACCATAGAATTAGATGTATAATCAATACAATCCAACCCAATAGAAATCTCGAGCACAGTTGAAGAAAAATGCAACTCGATCATCGCTTACTACAAGGAGGAAACTTAGACGCCGGAGTTGCTTGAGGAAATGCTAGGGAAATATCCAATGATGGTAAATTGAGGTAAGAAGTCCTTGCAGTTTGGGCAATATCATCTGTTGGACATTGAAGTTTCAAGTATTTAATCAAGTCCACAGCAAACTCGATATAATTTTAATCATGGCATAAATTCAACCATAAACTTGTAAACAACAATCACAAACCACTTAATAACACTACTAAAAAATATAAAAAATTTAAACTAAAATTAAAATTGCTAAAGCAGGATGAGAGCTTTCACAATGGACTTAACATTTCTAAATAGATTTCAATCAAATCAACATAACTTTAAGTGGATAGTTGACTTTTGACTTCAAGTGTCAACTTATACCACATCAAACAATTAAAGCTATTCAATCTATTTCATTCCTAACCGAATCATTCATTCTCTAATACTCAATTATGATCAAATCAAAGTCATATAAAAAACGAGTTACGAAGAGAATCGGCTTGATGATGCAGAAGTAGCTAATAAAAATCAATTCTCAGATCAAATTATCTGGCCAAAGAAAGAAGCACAGACCTTCACGTTTGGAAGAGTGAACTGTCATGGTGATTCAAGTTTCTGAGAAAGAACTCGCAGTGGACCTGAAAATATAATTAAAAAGGGAGGAGAATTCTACGATGCGCGAAAATCCGCTTTAATTATATAAATGATCCCCGCCTTTGATCGTAATAAATTATTTATTGTTAAATATTATTGTGCAATTCTTAATAAAAAGACAAAATTAAGAATCCGTAACTCTGTCATATTAACACATGAGCAAGCTTTTCTTTTCTTTATTTATTTATTTTTCTGTAAACCAATGATCGACAACAGATTGTGTTTAACAGCATTTGACAGTCTGATATGGGCAGCAAAGATGAGATGGGTCATTTCGCTTATATAGAAGTTGGGACACAAAAAACAAACAATAATTATTTTCTCAGTTCGCGTAGCTTCGGCAGCAGATCTGCTAGTATTTCTTCCGCAAATATTAATAGGGTAAAGTCGCTCTTCAGAATTACTGTTTGCATGTGTTTGGATTAAATTTACATCAGAATTTTCTCCATCTCTTCATGTCTTGTGCATAAATTACAAACACAATCTACTAAAGTTTGAAACGACTCTGAAAAGACATGTCAGCAGCTAGGAGCTTAAGCTGCAAATGATCATATATGAAATGTCAATTCATCAGCTATCTACAACATGATTCAGAGCTAATGTTCATGGTTCAAACTAACATGAACATTGGTATAAGCCAGAGACATGTGTGTACATTATTCTCCCTTTAAGCTTGCACGTAAGATGGTGGAAGTTTACTGTGAGACATGGGAAGTGAGTGCAACTTGAGTGATGGCTTTTATTGAGGTTTCATGGCAGGAAACAAAAGTACTTCCTGTAAAACATGCATATGGAGCATTAATTGGCAAAATTTTTGAATAATTAATGTCAACATATTAAACTGAAACCATGAAAGTAGCAAATGGGTTCTCACTTTGACATTTTGTGAGTCTGTCAACAGCATAGCTAGTCGATCGATCCCCATACCCAGTCCAGCAGTTGGGGGCAGTCCATACTCCAATGCAGTGCAAAATGATTCATCTAAAATCATTGCCTCATCATCACCCATTTTTCGATCCTGATACAAGGATATTCAATGTATTAAACTATTGCAATTGCTGCTGTATATCTTGGGTATTTCATTTTGAACTGCTTAAATTTGTTAAGGTAAACTAACATGCTACCTTAAGCTGCTCTGCAAATCGCTCACGCTGCACTTCAGGGTCATTTAACTCAGTGTATGCATTGCATAGCTGGCCGTATAGAAGCAACATTGGGTGAGTTAGCAGTTGAGGAACAAGTATGAGCATAAAGCTGCTCTGTGGAATGTAAATGGCAAGTTCTGAAATGAAGTGTAACATGAGAAAAGAAATTTTATGTAGTCATACCTCTCGCTTGTTGACAAATAATTCAAAGCGCTCGGTCAAGCCTGGTTTCGATCTATGCCATTTTGCCAATGGACTCATGATCTCTGGATGATTGATTATAAAAGTAGGATTCACACAAGTTTCTTCAAGAAAATGGCCCACAAGCTGCCATTCAAGTAACACCCAAAATACTTGTTCTATTAAACGTGAAATACATCGGAAACACAAGCACTAAGAATTGGTAAAGAGTCATTTAGAATCAAAGTTGCTAATTAATCGAAAAGGAAAGCAGTTACCTTATCCAATAACCGAGTTGTGGTGAAGGGAGGAGGGCAACTGACATTAAACCTTTCACATGCATCCATCAAGTACTTATTTGCAGCTTCACTCGAAAGATCCTTCGGTATGCTAATGTTTGCCATGCTCTCCAATTCTTCTAACAAGTCGATCCTTCTGAAATAGTTAAGTATTAGTGAAGACTAATGTTCCACAAACAAAAATTAGCGTTTGCACTATAATCCTAAATATCATTAATACCTGAAAGGTGGAGTAAAATCAATCTCAATAGGTTCACTATCTGATCCATTAGCATGGTAACTTATTTTATGGCTTCCTGTTAGCTCCTTCACCATTCCTGCACAAATTATAATGACTCAATCATACATATTGCAAACTCTTAGTGATAAAAATAAGACATGCGTGACATTGGAATTATTGCAGTATAAAGTGACACCAAGAAGGCCGCTATGTTATGTCACTGCTGATTGAGTGAAACTCTTCAAGTCTGTAATTAGATTTAGATTCAATGTAGTCCAGATGTTATTGTTACCTGATAGTAGCTCTTCTATCAATCGCATCATGTCATTGTAATCTGCATAAGCCATATAAAACTCACACATAGTGAATTCTGGTATATGAGTTAGATCCATCCCCTCATTTCTAAATTGCTTCCCGATCTCATACACACGATCAAGTCCACCAACAACCAATTTCTTAAGGTAAAGCTCAGGAGAAACACGCATATACAGATCCATATCCAATTCATTATGGTGGGTAATGAATGGCCTGGCAGCAGCTCCTCCAGCTGTCATATTCGTCACAGGAGTTTCCACCTAAAGATGATTAATAGAAGGTAAATGCAGGTTACATTAAATATTCCAAAAATACTCAACAATATGCTGCGTAGGTTTCACACCTCTATGAATCCAAGATTATCGAGGAAGCTTCTGTAATAAAAGATGATTCTTGCCCTGGTTCTGAATACTTGTTGAACCTCTGGATTTAATATTAGGTCTAGATAGCGTTGGCGATATCGAGTTTCCTACCATGAGAAAAGAACATTATCATGTACACAGATGAAAGACAAACTTAACTAAACCGTAGCAAATGTAAAAAAAGACCAAGCAAAATAATACTCCATTTACTTAATCAGTTGAAAAAAAAAAAAAAAATTGGTGGCCTGTCGTACACACACAAATATTAAAACAATTGCTTAGGCAGGGATTCTATACCTGATCTTTTAAAGAGTAACTTTCTGGGTTCCTGGCCATTCCAGGGGTCCATCTATGGTTAGTTGCTTTGCTCTCATTCTTCTAGAAATAAAAGAATTTGTTCAGCACAGAGGGAAAATTTTTTAAAAGCATTAAATTTCATTTTATTTTTTACCTTGGAGTGGTCATCATCACAGTGGGAGTGAACTGATTGTCTTGGTAACATGTGAAGACATGGGGCTAGTACTGTCATCAACCTTGGAAATATACTTAATTCTCCTCTTTGGCTCTTCCCTGTAGCATGATCGGGAGTATGTAGTGTAATGAATGACTTAGAGCAATAGTTATGTATGTATTATGCAGTGTGCATTTAATTCTTAAGATGTAACGACCCCAGTAAATTGTTTTCCATCAAAATTTGGAAGATGAATGAACCATGGAAGTGACACCTATTGATTTAAATTTAAAGAAACAGAGAGAAAGCATTATATCTGTAAGGGGCTTGCTATGTGCTTATATCTAGGAGCCTGATATGATAAAGATTCTGGGACTAGAAAAATCAATGTTCAATCTGGTCTTTTTTACAAAGATTATAATTAAATTACTTTCACAAGACAAAATATATGTTACTCTTCAAATTTTGACTTACATAATCGATACTCTGAACCCAAAAAGAGCATCCCACTAATATTCTATTCATACAAAATGCATATGTTTAGTCAAACGAGAGTTTTCCATAAAATGTATGGATTACATGTCCATAAAATGTATAGATTACATGCACCTACCAGGAAATCCACAGATACCAACAATGTCGCCTCGCTTCACTGCAGAGTGATACCTTGAGAACTCATTGTCATCCATGCTGGAATGCCTGTCAGAACCAAATAAAGTTCAAATAAGGGTCATTACTCTTCTGCAGTGAATAGAACGAGTCAAATAAGAAATTGAACTTAGCCAGTGTAGACATGTTGTGGACAAAAGAATTCTTATAAATAGTAATGTCCCAACATTTTTTCAAAGAAACATATTTTGGTTTCATATAAAGTTCAGTTATCTAATGTTGTATTTATACCTAGCATCTGCCATTACTTGAATTTTAGCACCATCACCATGAAGATCATAGAAGTGAAGTCTTGAAGATGATGTCCTCTTTTTCATGATCCTCCCTTAATAAGATGATTGCAACCGTGAATTAGAATACCACTTGAAGTCATATATAACATACAAACGCATGCATGTAGGCAGGCAAAAATTAAACTTAAATAAGCCAATAAGATTAAGTACCCGCTAAAGATATTTCAGTACTCTCAACATGTTCTCCAACGCTCAGAGTGCCATATTTTCCAATAAATTCAGTAATGGACATTGAAACATTGAATTTATGAGGATATGGATTCAAACCACGTTCTTTTAGTGACGCCAGAGTTTTCAGTCTGTTCTGCAAGTATTGCTGCCAGAAAACCATTACGACGGTTATAGAGAAGGAAAGGACAAGTTCGTTTATATTTTCAGGTGGGTTCTCCAGAAGAACATGTTCATAAGTAAACAAATGGTTGAACATACAGTAGAGTCCATATCATCTTCATGATCTGCATCATGTTGCCTATGATGCTCTAATTTTGCTACTGAGGAAACCTGCAATTGCATATAATGTAATGACCAATTATACCAAAGGAAAGTCGACAAGTTCAGTTCTGTTGGCATGATGTGTTGCTAAGAGCCTAAGAAGTATTGTTCTAGACTTAAAAAAGGTTTTGTGGTTATAAGACGCTCTGTTTCCAGAATTAAGTTGGAGAACTTAAAGAAAATTAAAAACTAGAAAAGAGCAATGCACCACCACCTTTTTTCCCTCCTCTCTTAGTCGCCTTTCTCTAGCCTTCATTTCCTTCTTAAGGGCGCTAACAGAAGGTAAGGAAAGAGCAAAAAATAAACAAAAGGAAATGGAGTAGTATCAGTACTTATGTTTTACAAGAAACATTAACAAGCATGAAGTTCATAATAAAAAAATAACATACTTTTTGCTCATGGGTTCCGATGAAGCAGTTGTTTTGGATTCCATGGCACTTGAATCAATTGATGAGTGCTCCATAGGTGCCTCTGTGTTCTCCAGGTTAAGAGAGAGAGATTATCTTTTGTGTTTTTAGCACTTGAAGTCTTATTTGGTGTGTATAATTAGACCTTAACTTTCTTATACCTGCTCCATTGTAAGCAACCTGCAATAGATTATTGTTGTAAAAGTATCATGTTGCCATTGTTTTCTATGAACAAATCATATATGAAGACCAAGAATCCATCTCAATTTCCGACCAACTTTCCTCAAATATATTATAATCGAAAAGAGTTTTTAAATTCCCATTTGTCAATACTCTAATAATTTTACCCTTGTTTTCCAAGGAATTGATTTGACCTCAATTCTTAACTGCTTCAAAGCAGACTTGCTTACCAAGCAATTTTTGCAGCAGCCAGCAGCACTTAAGAAACTATAAAGCCAGAAATGAAAACCAGCAGTTACGAAAATAAATGGGGATGCGAGGTATTGATCCGGGGACCTCTCGCATGTTAGAAGCATAAACGCTCCTTCCTTTTAGAGATGGCAAAAGGTAAAGTCTTTGGTGGAGCCTCACTTAACCCAAATTTTAGTCCAACCTGCTGTTATACTACCGGCTGGGCCAAAGCCGGGGCTAAGGGTAGGCCTAGCCAAGACTAAGAAGGAAGGCTTGTAGACCGGCCTGGTCTGGTGTACCAATGGCCCAGCTTGGCTCGCCAATGACCTAAGCTGACCCATCTATTTTTTTTTTAAATTAATTTTAGAAAATTTATATATAAAAAATATTCTGAAAAATATTTACAAAAGTATAAAATATCTTATATACCTTTTTTAAGAATTGAATAATCTCACTTGTCCAACTTTTAATAAATTAATATAAAATATATTAAATTTGAAATCAAATAAAAAATTAGAAATAATCTATAAAAAATTTGAAGTTAAACATTAAATTAAATCTTAAAAGACAAATTGTTATTCGAATGAAGTTGATAAATAAAAATAGAAATAAAAACGTAGAATAATTGGATAAATAAAAAATGTTATCCAGTTACATTTTTTTAATTTTTTAAAACCATAAAATAAAATTAGTTCAGAAAATTAAATTTATTAAGTCAAATATTATATTAAAATTAGTGTTTATTTTTGTCTCCATTAATAATAAAATAATTTTTTTAAGATTAAATAATTAAATTTTTTCAAAAATAAAATATTTTATAAATTAAAATTAATTAAAAAATTATATAGAAGCCTATGGCTCGACCAAATGTTTGCCATCTTTGTAGAGCTGAACCCAGACCTAATACTTTTTTAAGGAGCCCCACCTGACTTGGTCTATTATATTTAAACCTAACCTTTTAACCTATTATTCACAAAAAAAAAAAAAAAAAGATATCTTTTTTGCACCCTAGAAAAATTAAAAAATCAATCAACATCCGATCTAAATATAAAACTATCACTAATCCACAAAATTTATTAAATAATATTTATAAATGTAACTAATTTACTAAATAATTTTAATAAATTAAATAAGTAAATTATATATTAAAAATTAAATAATTTTAGTTTTATTACGATGGTATTGTCGATATTTTATTTATTAAAATAATATAAAATAATTAAAAATTAATAAAAATATTTTAAGAATTTAAAAAAAATTATATATTTCATTTACTAAGTAATATTTATAAATTTAACTAATTTACTAAATAATTTTAATAAATTAAGCAAATAAATTATTTACTAAAAATTAAATAATTTTAATAAATTTAAATAATAAAAATATATTTTATTTATTAAATAATTTTAGTAAATTAAGTAAATAAACTTTAGTAAATAAAATTATTTAGTAAATTGTTTAAATTTCACAAAAATTATTTAGTATATGAAATATATTTTTGTTATTTTTTTATAAATTCTTATAATATTTTTATAAATTTTTTAATATTATTTTAGTAAATAAAATATCGATAATACCTTTATAATGTTAATTAGTTTCAAATAATTATAAAAAATGAAGTCTTTATGCGATTTTATAATTAAGAAAATAAATTTGTTATATTTTAATATATCAGAAGGATATTTATATAATTATCTTGAGTTGTATTGTAATACTCTTAAATTTAACTAACAGAAGTTAAATTTTAGAGAGTCAATATTAATTTTATATTTAAGTAAAATGTGATAATAATTTTTAATTTTTCTAGAGTCCAAATGAAAATCTCCCCTAAAAAACATACTCGATACCCCTTGTCATTTCTAATAGTACAATTTACAATTTCCACTGAAATAGTCCATCGAAGTTTTAACTTTCAACTTTGACCACGTCAACAATTTGATTGTGACTGGTTTCGGGTTCAAACAAAACTTAAATCCTGAATGATTTGATCCTATAAAATGATTCCATTATTTGATCCCTGAAACTACCCCTTGTATTTTATGAACTATTACACAGCTGCTCTACACGAGTGTAATTTACTACTTTTCGTCTAGGAACGACGACTGCACGTATACCAACCGCACAGAACTCATGCCCGTATTAACGGCCCCAAAAGCTATTACATTTACATTGACCGAGCCAAGTCGAAGACTCGAGTCCAGCAATGAAGCATCGGAATAATCACTGAAACAAATAAGAAGCTTTCAAATTTCGCTCTCTCAAACACTCGTATTTCAGATAGATTTCCTCTCTCCTCTTGTCGATACGAGATGTTTGCAAAACGGCTGTTGCAGAAAGCCGTCCACCATTCTCAGGTTCGTTTTTCTTGGATTTCCTCTTTTTTTTTTTTTCCTATGTTAATTGACGTACCTTTACCTCCTCCCTTACCTTTATCTTGTTTCAGCACAACTTGCCCCACCGTGGCTGCTTAACATCGGAGGACTTGGATTTCCAAGTATTTGTTCACTACGGCATTCCAACTACGGCTTCGATTCTTGCTTTTGATCGTATCCAATGCTTGTTGGCCATCGGTACATTGTGAGTTCAAATCTTGCAATTTTTATATTTTTGTATTTTGTTTTATTTTCTAAACGTTATTGTGTTAATCGATTTGCAGGGATGGACGGATTAAAATTATTGGCGGTGACAATATTGAAGGCCTTCTCATATCTCCCAAGCAATTGCCTTACAAGAACTTAGAGGTAAAATAAATAAATAAATCAAAAACATATTAGATGTTCATTACATTTAGGCATAATTTAGAGATAATACTATGCAAACTTTTTAGATATCTTTTATTACTTTAGATTAATATTCAGAATTTTTGTGGCAGTTTCTACAAAACCAAGGATTTTTAGTCAGTGTCACAAACGACAATGAAATTCAGGTACTGGTTATTCTTTGGCCTTATCATCTTCTCCTGTTCTATATGGTCTTAGTCGAAGAATAAATGGAAGGTTATATCTAGTTGTTGTCAGGCTGTTAGCTTAGTTACACGATTAGATTGATAGACTGTATTGACTGTTAGCACAATGTAGATATGTTTAAATATTGTTGAGTCCTATAGTGGATAGTCAAAGATGGTCTTGGGTTTATAAAAAGGTTGGTCACTCTTCCCACTGGGTTCACCTTTTGGGTTGAACACTGGAGCTTCCACAGATATGCTTATAATCCGTGCAGTTGATAAAGTTTTGATTTTGGCAGGTTTGGAATCTGGAGAACAGGTCTTTAGCATGCTGTTTACAATGGGAATCCAATATAACTGCCTTCTCTGTAATTAGTGGCTCCCACTTCATGTATAATTTTGATACAAACAAAACTTTTTTAAATTAGCTTCTAAATAGTTAGAATTGGAACTGATTACTTGATAAATGCTTCATAATGTTGTTACTTTGTTGTTTCATGCAGCTATGTTGGAGATGAGAATGGTTTGATGTCTGTGCTGAAATATGATGAAGACAAGGGGAAACTTAGGCAGATGCCATATAATTTATCTGCAAATTCTCTAAGTGGTAATTTTTTCTTTTCTTTTCTTTCTAACAATGAAATAAAGTATGGTTATATTGTAACTAAAATGATCACATAATCTTTTCCGCTCTTGCAAAAGCTTGATGATTGGCCATATTGGTTACCCATCTTTTTCAGCCATGTGTTCATCATATAGCTGCTTAAGTTTTTAAATGTTATCTTCTTTTTTTTTTTTTTTTTCTTGTGGCTTTATTACTGTGAAACAACTATTTAATATTGCTGTTTTATGCTTTATCACAGAAATGACTGGGTTTGCTCTTCCTGATCACCAACCTGTTGTAGGAGTTGTTCCCCAACCTTGTTCTTCGGGAAATAGGCAAGACATAAATGCTTAAATTATTTTGTTTTTATTTTTATGATGGAATTGAAAAGTAGAAAATGCTTGGGAAAAAGATACAGGCTTAAATAGTATTTTTGTGCTAAAGAGCGTGAAATTAGAATTGAGGCTCAATTTACTGGTAATGAGAGTATTGATGAGCTATCCCTCTCTATGTCATGGTTAGATGAAAATTAAAGAAATTGATTATGAAATTCACTCTAAATTAAGAAGTTTTGAACTAATATTAGGAATACGCTTGGAGTATGCTAAGTGAGAGTTAGTGAAGAATGATATATGGGTCTACTCGTGGTAAAATCAGAAAATGTCATTATTCCTTAAATTAGATCTTGTCCTAGATCTGCTTCAAAATGTCATTTGGCTCCCTTCGGATGAGAGAGCAATCGAGTCATATAACATGTCAGATTATACTTTCATAAGAAACTAATTAGATTACTATCTGATTTTATTTTATGACTTTTGCAGAGTATTGATTGCATACCAGAATGGGTTGATAATTCTTTGGGATGTTTCTGAAGCAAAAATTCTTTTTGTTGGAGGTGGTAAGGATCTCCAATTGAAGGATGGCGTTGTTGATTCTCCTAGTGAAGTGAATTCTAATCTTCCAGATGATATACCTGAGCATCATATACTGGATAAAGAAATAAGTGCTCTTTGTTGGGCATCTTCCGATGGGTCCATTCTTGCAGTAGGGTACATAGATGGAGATATCTTGTTTTGGAATACATCAAATGCTGCCTCTACTAAAGGCCAAATAAGACCAATCAACAATGTTGTTAAGCTAGAATTATCATCTGCTGAAAGGAGACTCCCTGTTATTGTATTACATTGGTCCCCAAACAATGAATCCCGTAGTAACACTGATGGGCGACTTTTTATCTACGGTGGTGATGAGATAGGATCTGAAGAAGTTCTGACGGTGCGTAGAGTTGTATGATGTCAACTGGATTAGTTACTGTGAAGTTTAAACAGTTTTGAACACATGGTTATATATTTTAAAAAGGTGTGCTATCTTGTAGAAAGTTGTAAATTTATCATTCACATCTGATATCTTACTAAAAAGTTGAAAGACATTGCTTCAGAAGTTGAATAATTTTTTGAAAGACTAATGAAAAGGTTCTCAAATACTTGCTATCTACAATATTAGTGGCTGTTTTACCAAAAAATTTGTGTATTTCCTGGGCAAGTGGTTAAACTTGATATAGTTGGTTACATAATATTGATGTTGGCTTTATTAGATTGGTGTTGTGTATCTATCCCGTAAGGGAAAGTGGTGCGAACATTTTTTTACTACTTTTTCTAATATCCATCACAGAAGGTGCTCTTATTATTCGATCTGGCTGTTACAGGTGTTGAGTCTAGAATGGTCATCTGGGATGGAGACTTTAAAATGTGTTAGTCGTGTGGACCTTACACTCACCGGCTCTTTTGCTGACATGATTCTGTTACCAAGTGCTGGGGCAACATGGGGCAACCACAAAGCTGACGTTTTTGTATTGACAAGTCCTGGACAACTGCATCTTTATGATGATGCTAGCTTGTCTGCCTTACTGTCTCAGAAAGAGAGGAAACCAACCGTCTCTGCTGTGGAATTTCCTGGGGTAATACCTGTAGCTGATCCAATAATGACTGTGGCAAAGTTTAGCGTGTTACCACCAGGTGGAAACTCATCAAAAGGTCTGTCAGAGGTATTGATTTTACTCATTCAAAAAAAACTATTTTAACTGATTTAATTTTCTATTAGTCTTGTTTTATGGACTTACATTTTTGTTTACACTTCAGATAGCCTCTGTTCTGAAACTTGGCTCATCACCTACATTGGCTGGTCCTGTGAAGTGGCCTTTGACTGGAGGTGTACCCACTGAGTTATCTGTCTCTAAAGATCACACCATTGATAAAGTTTATGTAGCAGGTTATCATGATGGATCTGTTCGGATATGGGATGCTACATATCCTGTCCTAAAACTTATTTGTGTTATAGAGGGAGAGGTTAGAATTTCATCTATTTTTTGTCCTTATATATAAATACATTCTTCATACCAAGTAATCTATTATGATTGACAGGTGCAAGGTATAAAAGTGGCAGGCTCTGGTGCACCAGTGTCAAATTTGAATTTGTGTTTTCTCAATTCAAGTTTGGCTGTTGGCAACGAATGTGGTCTGGTTAGAAACATTTTTTAGTGGATTATCTTTTTGAAAAAGTAAATTCTGATGCTATATTTATGTTCCTGTCATCTTCGCTTTTGTAGGTTCGTATTTATAACCTTAATGGAAGCTCAGATGCCACAAATTTTCACTTTGTCTCTGAAACTAAACATGAAGGTAAATAGTGAATATTTTCTTTACGTGGACAGTGTCTAAGTTGTTTGAAATTGTTATTACCTTTTTCGAGCAATCATTTGAGGATAAGATTTGAAGTTTTGTTTTGACATGAAATGATTTTCAATCGAAGTAAAAGTTGCATAGAATTCCTTCTAGTTTCCTCATAGAATTCGAAAATACATGAAGCTTTATATAATAAAGATTGAATTTGATGGGACATCATAATTTATTTACGATTGGCCCATATCACATTCTCAAAAATCAAAATCTTCTCGAAGTAGTAATCTTGTTTGTGCTGGTTGGAGCAATGACAGTTAAGGAATTAAACCATTGAAATTATAAAATTTTGCAGGATATATGATGTTCAAAATCAAATATGAAATTTAAAAAGTTAATTATTTACCATGGCAATATCAAGAGGACTTGATGATAAAATGAAAATTGTTCATGATTTTAGAAAGTTTGCTGAGAAAATAATTTTCCATAGCTCGGTTGATTAACAGGATTTTTAAGGAGACAAGAATTTTCCTTCATTGCAAGTGATACGAATTTTAGCTAATACAGATAAAAGGCAACCTTAAATTTTATAACTTATTGTATCCAATTCCATGAAACTGAACCAAAGTGACTGTGAATGTATTCTACCTGTTTTTTTTTCTTTATCAGGTTAGAAAGTTCTTATATGGCCCTTCACTGCTGAAACTTTTTATTTCATCCCTTGATCATTTATTATGGGGATCTTGCAATACTTCTATTTTAGGTTTTATATCTTGAAGTAACAGGTGTGGATTGTCTTACAGTTCACAAGTTGCCTGATGGGAAAGGACCTCATTGTAAAGCTGTTTTTTCACTTGTCAATTCCCCTGTACGAGCCCTACAGTTTGCAAATTGTGGAGCCAAACTTGCTGTGGGATTTGCATGTGGTCGCGTGAGAATTTTCTTTGTTCTACTTTTTTTTATTTTTTGGCATCTTCTGTTGTTCCTGCGATAAGTGAGTTATTAGCCAATGATTCTGCTTTTTTTTATTCACAATATTGAATTATGCCTGAATTTCAGGTTGCAGTCCTAGACATGAGTCTCTTATCAGTATTGTTCTTTACTGACTCTCTTGCTGGCTATAGTACTCCAATCATTTCAATGACTTGGACAGAATTTGGAAATACCCATAGCCTTGTAAAAGGCCCAAATCATTCAGAAAAAAAAACTCCAGCCAATTCTTCAGAGGAAATCATCCTTGTTTTCTTCAAGGATACAACGCTTATCATTATTGATGGCAGTACTGGTAGCTTGATAAGCTCCCAACCATGGCACTTAAAAAAGGAAGCAGTTGCAATTTCCATGTACATTATAGGCAAGCATTAATTTCAACTAGGAAGCAATTAAGTTGGTTTTTGTCTGGTATTATCTATTAACTATAGAATTCTATATTTACTTTGTTTGGTATTATCAGAGGAAAGTACATTGTCTGTCTCTACCACTGAAAAACAGCTTGTGCAGTCTGGAAAGGATAATGCTGCTAAGAATGATCCTGCATTTGATGCTACTTCATCTGAAATTAATTCACTGGAGACTGAACATCTCGCCTCTTTGGAAATTGAATGCTCTAGAGAAAGATTGTTGGATGCACTTTTTTTGCTTTGTTGTGAAGATTCACTATACTTGTATTCCAAAAATTCTGTGCTTCAGGTGCTTCTATTACCTTTTCTTATTTTTAAATTCCAATATTCTTGTGCTTATGTTTGCAAACTGGGTAATATGATTCTATTAGGGACACAATAAAACCATTCGTAAAGTGAAACATGCAAAACCTTGCTGTTGGACCACAACCTTTAAGAAAGATGGAGAAGTTTGTGGACTGCTGTTGCTGTTTCAGAATGGAGTAGTTGAAATCAGGTAAATGTGGTATTTCATTCTTGTGTCTGCTGACCTTGCCATAACGATTTTCAGAAGTCTTGATTCTAAGGTGTTACTTCTCTTATTGACACATCATTTAATTCCTATGTTAATGGTAGAAAGTTTGTTTCTTCAATCTCCTGAACATGACAGTCGTAGTAATTAATTGTCAAATGATTGATGTCACTGCTTCTTGTTTTTGCGTAGATCATTGCCAGATCTAGAATTGGTGAAGGAGACCTCCTTGATGTCAATTCTGAGGTGGAATTTCAAGGCAAACATGGATAAGACAATTAGTGCTGATAATGGGCAGATAACATTGGTATTTCTTCTTTTTCTTTTTTGGAAGCTTCAAAAGTTTTGTACAAGTCCATATTTAAGTACTTGGGCTGATGTTTTAACTTGTTAAAAGTAAGCTCAAACGCATAATGTAATCACATTACGCTTCTGAAATTAAGGATTGATTCCCTGAACTCCTTGAATCTTCATGTTTCCACAATTGATGATTCATTTAATGATACATGTCTGTTATTGACAACATAATAGGCAAATGGAGGTGAAGTGGCTTTCATCCATCTATTAGCTGCTGGAAATGATTTCAGGTGCACTCACCATCTGTTTAGCTGATGATGTGATGGACCATAAAATTTAGCACAAAAATTGAATCATGATAAGAAACAAAATATTCTAAAAGAACGATGTCATTTGTTCTAGGATTCTGGAGTCTTTGCCTTATCTTCATGATAAAGTTCTTGCAGCTGCTGCAGATGCAGCCTTTAGTTTCTCTTCAAACCAGAAGAAAAAACAGGTTCAAGGAATCAGATCTTTCTGCAGTTCTCTGTTTTGAAGAATTATGATTTCTCTTGCGTAGCTTATCTTTCTTGCCACAGGGAGCTGCACCTGGGATTCTTGGTGGTATTGTTAAAGGCTTCAAAGGGGGGAAAGAGGTCCACACCATGGGCATCACTACAGCTCCTAAATCCAATTTTATTCATTTGGAAGGAAGATTTTTGAAGCCCCCGTTTCCAGACTCATCTCCAATTATAAATGATGAGAAAGTTGTAGAGCTAAATATAGGTTCTGTCAAACCTATCACCATAAAATTTCTTTTTGTTGAGTTCTTTGCTTATGGCATGCTTTTATTTTTGGTACAGATGACATAGAAATAGATGAACCACCATCCGTAGTAGCCACTTCATCCCATGAAGTTACTCATCTGAAGAGAGGTGAATCTGATTTTCATGTCCTTGTTTCTATGTATGTTTGTTCTTTTACGGAGTAACAAACTTCTTTTTGAACTGCAGAAAAGGGAACGGAGAGAGAAAGATTATTAGGTCCACCTGATGATACGAAGCCCAAAATTAGGACGCGTGAAGAAATTATTGCTAAATATAGGAAAACAGAGGTAGTTTCGAACGATAGTTTTAGTTTTCAGATCTTCAATTATCCAAGGATTTCAAATGAACTGTGTTATAGGTAGTTTCGAATGATAGTTTTAGTTTTCAGATCTTCTTTATCCAAGGATTTCAAATGAATTGTGTTATCTGATCGGTAACTGATTTCAGGACGCCTCATCTGCGGCTGCACATGCAAGGAACAAACTTGTAGAGAGGCAGGAGAAACTGGAGGTAGGATATCCTCTTAGGATTCCAACTCATTTTATATTTGCAGTAGATAAAACTGCTTTGCACTATTGGCTTCTTGTCTCATTTTTTTCCACTGGGGATGATAAGTGGAAAGATAAGGTGCTTAATTTGAAGTGTTATGATGGGGAGCTAATGTGAAAGTATATCTGATGAAACCCTCAGTCAGGTGGCAATGCCTGCTAACTAGTAAAAATGGATTTGCATGTTCCAAAAGGCAAATGGAGAGAGAAGGGGAGAGAACGAAATAATTTGATCCCAAAAAATTTTACATTGATTATTTAGAGAACAGACTTGGATTCCCTTATTTCCATTAATAATATTACAGAACAATTCCCCAAGTTGAATAGTTATCATGTGTCAAGCCTCTGACCCATTTCATGAACTTTCATCTTAGTTCGTCCCCATAGTCTGTAGAGTACCATATGTCAGTAGCATGGTCTAATTGGCTTTCTAAGTAAGCTATTTCCCTGTTTAGAGAATCAGCAGGCGCACCGAGGAGCTGCAAAGTGGGGCTGAAGACTTTGCATCATTGGCAAATGAGCTTGTTAAGACGATGGAAAATCGAAAATGGTGGCATATTTGAATTTAATCTGACTTAATTGCATGTACAATTGTTAATTATCCTGTTTTACTCGTCTGGTCTCGGACCAATGGGAGATCACCGCGGTACACCAAAGACCGGACATCAGAGGCTTACATCTACAGCCCACCTCCAACTAAGAACGTGAACGAAATTGCTTTCATGCCTTCAATGGTGAATGAGAGTGGATTTTCACTGTAATTGATGTAAATTATTGCATGCTACCGACACGTTTCAAAGGGAAGGCAAGCTTGTAGATTCTGTAAGGGCACGCCGGATTACGTGATTCTCAGCATTTCTTTTCTGCGAATTTGATGTGGGTTTCGATTTGAAGCTTCCAGTTGCACTGGATGGGTTGTTAAAAACACTATTTAAAGAAAAAAAAAATCAAAATCTTCTATTTTTTTTAATTTTTCTCATCAGTTATTTATAGTTTCTGATGGATCAAGTTGTTGGCTTGTCGTGGTCCATATGCATTGTAATGCTTCTCTAATCGGAGTAGCTGTTTCATATATTCTGCAAAGTTAAGAAAGGTTAAGGCAAATAAGTAATTGTCTTGGCACTCTTTTCCTCTTGCTTTTATTAATTTTCTTTCTGCTAACTTTTGTTGATTAGTGAGTCAATGACTGGTACAGCTTTGATATTTTGCCTTTTGCATGCACAACATCATTCAATCAATTGCTTGCATATTTAGTTATCTGCACCAATGAAGATTAGATAACAATAAATCAAAAGCTAAACCATTTAAAAACTCCAACGAGAGAATAGCTTTGTCATCTTCTTTCCAATTCTCCATGTTCTAGAACTGCCATCACGCTAACTTAAAGTATTTGTTTGTAGAGCTAAGATTGAGGCCTGCACTAAAAAATACTCAAAACTGTCCCTGCCTCGTAATGCACGGCAGTTGCTGCCGCATGAGAAAGGGACAATGAAAGAATCAAACTTGGCCAAGTAAGTGATGAAAAACCATCTACAACTCCAAAAGAACCCTCCATTCCAAACAATCTGAGAAATGCAATTCCTCATGTTGGAAAGCAATCTGATTCTGAAAACATCCCCTCAGGTTATCTGCATATAACAAATTGATTCCTGCTAAACATTTCGACCTCCTGAGGCACTATGACCAGAAACCTCCTCCTCCAAGGCCACCGACAACTTTTAAATTAACGAGCTTTCCGTTTACAAGCTCCCTTAACTCAAACTCGCTTGGGAACCTATGCTCCATCAACTTGGAGAAAACCTAAAATTTTTAAATAAACCTAAAATTTTTAAATGGATCATTATGAGAACCACATGGCTAGAAAATGAAAGCATGTTATACATGTAACACGTATCATAAGAAGTTCAAAGTTTTGTGATGCAAGTAGGATCTAAAGTTGGCTTTGATCAAAGAGCAATTTTGCTTTTCTAAAACCCAAAAGAGGTATGCATTCCAAGAGAAGAAAATTTACCATTTGACCATTACAGAGTACTTCAAAGGCACCAGACCTCTGAAGGTAGGACTGAATGAAATTTCCAAAAAGCCAAGTGCTAGCAATCGTACAAAATCTGTTGGCACGCAATGAATAATACCAAGCAGGCGGTGTCATGTATCCCAACCTTAGAAAAATCTGTTCACCCCCCATTATTATCGCAATAATTCCTACTTGAAAAATCGGCACCACTTTGCCTAGCAGACGTTTCAGAAGTGGAGGAGGGTGGTTTGCCAGCACTACATGGATCCCAGGAAATGCTGCTTCCAGCATGTTTTTCATTGTTACTGCGTGTCCTCTGTCAAAAGCACCATTATCAAACAAATGATAGTAACATATAGCTGCTCAGAAGCTAAAAGTGTACGAGATAATGGATCAATTTACACAGAAATCACATCATTTTAACATGGTTTAGGCATTGAAATTTATTAAACATCTGGTTATTAATTATTGTTCAAAATGTCATATTATTTGTTTCATAAGCATCCTTTTACATAGACATTCAGACAATAGGATATTGTACAGAAGCAATGAATCTTCAATGTTCATTGATTATTAGCAATTTGAGGTTAAATATCCTGCAAAATGTAAATGGTACATATTTTCTATGCGCTTAATTAAAAAAGGTACCACTCACTTGCGTTGGGTGTATAGAAATGTGACAGAAACTCATGGAACAAGGAGTTCTAACCACGAAATGTAGCCATTGTTGACCAAAATGTGTGAACAAAGGAAGCACAACATATACTAGATTCCGAACTTCACGTCGTACACGTGGTCAGCTAGGCGTGTAACATATGACATTAATTGATATATAAGTTGACTGAAACTTCAAGGGCAAACAACTTAAAAGATGGACAAAAAAAAAAAAAAGCGAGTAATTTAATCATTCATTACGCATAACACACTACAGGTGATGGTGAGATCAAAATTATAAATCTTCCCATTAAAAATAAACTGAGAGAAATTAAATAGTATTAGTGAAGAGAATGAGAAAACCTGTAAGAAGAAGAAGTGCAGAAGTTAATGTTAACAAGAATGCCAGCGCCTATCCCTGATCCAATGCCGCTGGTTTTCTGCATTTCATCAAAATCTGAGACATTTATCCATTTGTTATAGAGTATATACGTACATACGACTACATAAAGGTATATGTACAAAAAGACCATGGTTAATGGGTGATGGAGACCTGAGTGAGAAAGCTAAGAGGATGTTGTTGTTGTTGAAGTGATTGGTGCTTTGGTTGATACTGAAAAGGAGGATGATTCAAGTGGTTTAATGGTGGGGGTGGTACAAAAAGGTTTATAATGTCTGAGAAAAAGAGAAACAGGGGAATTCCTAACAGAACAAACTTGTGTACGTCCATTTTGGAAGAAAATTAATTTAAAAACAAGCTATTACACAACATGTAATGCGCAGAGAGGGAGAGAGAGAGAGGGGAGCAGAACGGGTCAATGTACGAAGAAGAGGTTATGATTTACGTAAAAATGTTTTAACAAGAAGTGAAGGGGAAGGGTTAAGTGTGGCTTTTGTGGTAGCTACTTAAGTTACAAGGTTGACATGGTAAACCCAATTCTCCAATTCTTCCCATGTGCAAACTTGAGCATGAATTCTTCATAGATTCTCCCTTAATTGGAGGAAAGAATCTAAATTATTGTTTTGAAATAAAATCTGAGTTAGCTCATCAACAAATAATATATAACTATATAGCACATAATTAGATAATTCGATATATATAGTAAGAACACGATTCGTAAAGATAATGAAATTATGCATTAAGTTAACAAGCAGAGCACAACTTTCTTTTTCCCAATTTGTGAGAAAAGGATATGATATGCAACTTCAAATTTTAATTTATATATTTTATGCAAGAGTTCAATTGATAAATAAGACCATCTTATTCATCTAAAAAAATCCATACTTTAGGCTAAAATTTAGATAAAAAGATAATTTTTCCTGACTGTTCCATCAGGGTTTCTTGTGTATTATGATTTGTTTCAATTTTTATATTGGGATTGAAGTATACATGACCCACCTGAATAAAATAGGTAATTCTGGGGTTGACAGCTCATATTTTAATGATCTTGAAGTCTAAACATAATATGGGAAGGCCAATCAATCTGTTTCAACCTTAAAAGGCATGACATAATCAGAAGGCGGCCAATTAATCATTCAAGGTACTATTTGTATTATATTACTACAACATGTAGCAAAAAGGCAACAGTTGACTAACAAATTCAACATAATCAAGCTGGTCCAATCCGCTAAAAAACCATTGAATCTCGTCAAAGAATCGACGAGTTTGAAATTGAGAAAATAAATAACTTAGAAGTTAGGTCGGAAAAAACAAAATTAACAAAGTAACAAATCCGTTAAAAATAGTTAATTAAAAAGGACCTTTCGATGTGTTTCCACGTGTACAACAATTGAGTAAACAGAAAATGGAGTCAAAGGCCCACAAAGTTTGATAAATAACGAATACAAAAAATATATTCAGCATGTTGTAAGCATGGGCTGCATTTTTTGCTTTGTGCGCCTGTCCCTCTCCATTGACACAGACGAAAAATAAAATACCATATAAAAACGGGAGATTTTTATGGACACCCTAATATTAAATTATTATTATTATTATAATATAAATTAATACAAATTTTAAATTTGTATTAATAAAAATGGTGATTATATCATAAGTTTGTTTTTGGGTTTGACCTAATATTAGGTAGAATCCCAATTTACAATTTTAATAGACAACATCCTTTATTTTACTCTTAGTTAATGTAAATCAATTCTTAAATTCTAAAATACAAACATTAATTTTCTTTCGAACATTAATCCCCAAAAGACCTAATTCCTAATCCATTAGATTAGTAAATTTAATTAGGTTATATTGGTTGAATGGTAGGTTGTTTATGGTTGTTTCGATGGCTTAGTGGATGGTTTTGTGATGGTCTTCGATGGTGGTGGTTCTCTGGCTTTTGTGGTCTTTAGTGTTGGTTCTTGGCTTTTGTAGTGGGTTGACATCCGTTTTGGTGATGTGTGGTGGCTGCTGCATCATCGGTTTCAATTGTTGGTGGTCGCCGAAATGGTTGTCTTGGTGGTTGGTCATGGTCGTGATCTGCGGTTGCTTTGTTGCGAGGGAAAGAAGTCGTTGCTAAAAAAACATTAGTGTTGATTAACAAAACTGATCCCTATAAAAATCACATGCGGCTGTGGCACTGGTACATGTGAAATCTGTGGTAGCCAACAGAGCTACAGTATGGCAGACCACCACCGACCCTGGGAAGTTCGGACATATGACAAACAGGCTTAATCAACCAATCAAATTCAATCAAACACACAAAGGTTTGAATCATGGTTCATGATTCATGATTCATGATTCATGATTCAAGCAGTGGTTAAGTCCAAGTCCAATGAGCCTCACATCAACATTCACCAACTTGTAATAGTAACATTTCCCCTTTAAGTCGGCTCATTTGATTGACCTACTAATAACATATGCGAACATTGCGTAAGCCCTTTGAAGCACGAGTAGTAACAGTATAAAAAACGAACCAACTTATTATTTTAACAGTGAGAAAAAGTGAGGGAAAATCGCGAGGTTGGTTTTGGAAATAATAGCGAAGAACTTGTTTGCCCTTCAAAATTTTGCTCCTTTTCTATTATACAAGTTGCATATCTGCGCTTTAGATGTTTTGCTGAAGTTCTTCCTCCATAACTTCTTCTATTCTTCTCTTGTTTTATCTGTCTCTTAGCCCGTGTGAGACAGATTAATTCCAAGGCCAGACCTCCATCTGGGTTGTCTCCAATGACGAGCTTCGTCATCTCAGAATGTGGGTTAAGGCCTCTCCCTCGAATCTTTTCCAGACCAAGAACTGGAGTGAACCCCACAAAGGCCAGATTTTTAAGTTTGAACAGTTCTGTGGCAGATCTAAAGTTTCCTTCAAACAAAGTTTCTGGTAATTTTTCGAGAGAGAGAAACTGGGGGCTAAAAGTGAGTGCTCCACTCCGAGTTGCACCAGTGGATGATGATGAGGGGGAGGAGAGCGTCAATGGTTTTTATGGGATCGAAGATAAAGAAGCAGATGAATTCGATCCTGGGGCGCCTCCTCCTTTCAAGCTAGCTGATGTTAGAGCCGCCATACCAAAGCATTGTTGGGTGAAGGATCCTTGGAGGTCTATGAGCTATGTTGTAAGAGATGTTGCGGTAGTTTTTGGCTTGGCTGCGGCTGCTGCTTATCTTAACAATTGGGTCGTTTGGCCTTTGTACTGGGCTGCTCAGGGAACGATGTTTTGGGCTCTCTTTGTTCTTGGTCATGATTGGTAATGATACTTCTTTTTTTGGTTATAGATCTATGCTATCCTTTGAACCTTTTCTTGGTTAAAGTTTCGATTTTAGTGATTCATTTGGACGCCCAATTTTTGTTTTAATGTTTGGATTTGAATATGCAGTGGTCATGGAAGCTTTTCAAATAATCCCAAGTTGAATAGTGTGGTGGGGCATTTGCTACATTCTTCAATCCTAGTACCTTATCATGGATGGTATGCTCCTGATGGGGGAAAAAAAAAAAAAAAGTCTTTTCTGCTAAATTCGTTAGAGGCTCCTTTTTTTTATATAATCTAAATTTGTTACTCTAATAGTTGCTATGCAAGTGTCTCTGATTTTATGCAATATGTTGTGGTCAAATTTGCAGGAGAATTAGCCATAGAACTCATCATCAAAACCATGGCCATGTTGAGAATGATGAATCATGGCACCCGGTGAGTTATTTCCTCTGTTTATGGTTTCTTGATCCTGATTAGAGGGATTACCTGTCCTCGGTTCTGTTCCTTCATTAGTTCTCATGGTAAATATTTTCTGGCTTATTTGTTGCAGTTGCCTGAAAAAATTTACAAGAGTTTGGACAATGTTACAAAAATGTTGCGTTTCACAGTGCCTTTTCCCTTGCTTGCCTACCCATTTTATCTTGTAAGTATGAGGTTCTTGGTTGATCAATTAATGGTTGGACTCGGACCGTGAAAGTTAAGAAATTAATGTCAAGTCTAAAACGTCAAATTAAGAAATCTTATAATTCCTGGTTAATTATTGCAGTGGAGTAGAAGTCCTGGAAAGACTGGTTCTCACTTTGACCCTAACAGTGACTTGTTTGTCCCAACTGAAAAGAAAGATGTGATCACTTCAACCATATGTTGGACGGTCATGGCTGCATTGCTAGTGGGTTTATCCTTTGCAATTGGTCCTATTCAATTGCTTAAACTCTATGGCATCCCATATTGGGTATTCATTCATCCTTCCTTTCATATGTGTCTAAGTAGAAGGAAAATGAAGATGGCTTGCTTATGTTTCCAATTAAAGAATGTAAAATTTTAACACGACTTTGCTTGATGTTAGGTTTTTGTTATGTGGCTGGATTTCGTGACTTACTTGCATCACCACGGTCATGAAGAAAAGCTTCCTTGGTACCGGGGAAAGGTACGAGTCTCTGATTCTAGCACAACTTATCAAGCTTGACTTTGTTTTGAGAATTCAGAAGTTGATATTAATTATAAGATAAAATTTGGAAAATTTGTTATTTTTGACTACCTTAGTCCATGAAAGTTTTATCTTTTAGATATTGAATTGTCCTCTCTTATACTACACAGGAATGGAGTTACTTGAGGGGAGGTCTCACAACACTTGATCGAGACTATGGATGGATTAATAACATCCACCATGATATTGGAACTCATGTCATACATCATCTCTTCCCTCAAATACCACACTACCACTTAGTGGAAGCAGTAAGTATTACTTTGTTGAATAGGGAACTATTAGTAGCAACTTATGAAAAGTACTTTTTACTGTTTTCTTATTATATTCTATGAGAAGTGCTTTTTATCCGATTTCTAATTATATTCTTTATTGACCTTGTAGACTGAGGCTGCTAAACCAGTAATTGGTAAATATTATCGTGAGCCAAAGAAATCATGGCCTTTACCATTTCACCTAATTGGAAGTTTGATAAGAAGCTTGAAGAAAGACCACTATGTTAGTGATGATGGCGATGTTGTATACTACCAGACTGATTCACAACTCAATGGCTCATCTAAATCAGGTTAAAGCTTCATAGGCTTCCTCAGCTGAAACACTGAATAGCTGGCAAGCTCTTTATCCTGAATTGGCTTGTTTACCTTAAGCAGTCAAGGGCTTGTAATGCAGTATTGTTGCGGCCACCTTTGCAAAAATGAGACACTGAAGTTCCCCTTTAGAAGCTGAATTCATGCCTGAGAAAGATGGCAAATGCTGTTTTAAGTCAAGGCAGAAGATATATGCAAGGTATTTTCCTCATTAGGATAATGTAATTTTAAAGGGAAATTCATCCTATTCTTCACGAAGAGGTAATTAGCTCTTCAGCTAAATTATTCATGTATTGTTTAAACCAAACTCCATAATTGAAGAAATCAAAAGTCTTATCACTTGTATCACATCAGCCTTTTGTTCTACATGTCATTTTTAAATTTTAAATTAGAATTTAGAAGAGATGAATAAGAAAGTGAATATGTTGTAAAAGTTGGAAGTTTATAATAAGATTATAGAACACATTGTTATTTTTATGATCATATCTTGTTTACGAGACCCTTTTAACAATTTTTCGGAAGTAGGACCAACCATCTAGACTTTTTCGACATTGTGACAAAATACTTTTGAGAGTAGGCCCGATCGAAAGATTAATGAACAACGAGGAATATCATACAAAGGACACCTACAGTACTTGACCTGTGAGAGAGCCCCAATTTTTCCCCCTTCTGTTTTGTATTTTTTTCAGGAACATGGCTGCCCTTGTACCTGGGTTTCAAGGGCTAGAATTTTCTCTGTTTAGACATGGGTCTCTTTGGTAATGGCCATTTATCATTAATGGAAATATTGAAAATGATCTGATAGATATGTCACCCAAACGTCCTATCCTATTCCTGAAATTTGGACTCGGTCATTTTCATGCGAGATTGTAGGTATCTTCAATGAGAAAATTCATGGTTGTGAATTGCCGATGCCAAAATCCAATTGTGTTTGTATATGTGTACCAATTCTCACCACTTACCACAAAAATTTGCCGCACTAGTCGCTGGCAAGGTGGACCCAATGTTTACCATTTATTTCATACGACATCAAGTTAGTGGATTGGTAATTATTATTCGTTTTTTATGAAAGAAGTTTAATAGTTATTAGGTAGTGACATTAACGATATAGTGATTTGACCTCGTTCTTCTTCTTCCTTTTTTTTTTTTTTTTGTTTTTTGTTTTTGATGCTTGCCAGTGCTAAGAAACAATTGCTCTCACAACACGCGTGATACCTAGAGCAGGCTGCGCTATGATATCAAAGAGAAGTGTGTTACGAAACAAGGATGACACCAGCATGACAGTTGAATACTCAAGAGATTATAAGTTGTTGTCGACAAGCGTTCCCTCTTGATCATGCAACAATGAATTTTCCCGAAGTTCCGTACAATACTCATTCCTCCTATTTATAAGACTACTAAAAAATATATTTACATTTTGTCAATCATGAAAAATATTTTAAAAAAATAACTCAAATATTATTTTCCTAATTAAAAAAAAATAAAAAAGGAAATTGACAAAATAATTGTAGCAAATTTTGATTTTCACTTAAACAGAATCATGGGTAAGATTCATTAACAAGTAGTTGATAGGAAAGAATAAAAAAGAAAGAAATGTTAAATGTTAAACACAACTTAACCGTACAAGGATAATAAAATCTATATTATCAAG
>JANLJB010001778.1:0-126207 GCA_026212285.1 Bursera cuneata | reverse complement strand
TATTATCAAGTATAAGTAAAAATTCATAAGAGAATTATAATTCGTTGCTATTGCCAATCCACAAGAGAACAGAGTAGATGTGTTTCAGCCGAAAATTGTTCAGAAACGTTCAACCCAGGGGCCAGACCTGCAGCTTGCTTGCGTTCATTGTGGTGGGCATGGCCGGTCAAGGCCCCATGTAAGAGTACGATAACTCCTTGATCCAACTTCAAGCCTACATTTAGCCCAATCTGACCACAATAAAAGGCTCACCCAAACTTAGAACCAAAAGCATCTTTACCCAGCTCGCAGCCAAGCCCAAATGGTAAAGCAAACTTAGGGGGGCAGCAGGAGCTCCAGGAGATAGTCAGAATCGTCGGTGGATATAATACCACAGTGGTCCAGGCTTCAGAAAGATCAAATAAGTCAACATATTCGTCTGTAGCACGTTATTCTTTAATCTCTTTCCTCAGCTACAAGCCTATGAATGAAACAACACTTTCCTTCCCGCGTTACTAATTCCAAATAGTTTACAATATAGGTTTATTCCTCCTATAAAAAAAAAAAAAAAAACGCGTAGCATAGCATCAATAAATGAATTTTCAAGAGAAGAATTTGCAAGGGAAGGAAAATAANACACTTTCCTTCCCGCGTTACTAATTCCAAATAGTTTACAATATAGGTTTATTCCTCCTATAAAAAAAAAAAAAAAAAAACGCGTAGCATAGCATCAATAAATGAATTTTCAAGAGAAGAATTTGCAAGGGAAGGAAAATAAAGCAGCGACAAGCCAATTTGTCCTAAGTACTTTATCGTACAATCTATACGCGACTTAGTTGCGCGTAACTATATTTGTCTGGTTTCTTAATGTGAATTCAATGACCAAACTAAAGTAGGCTATCCACCGACCTAACTCCTCACTCAACATCCCCAACAAAACAAATACTAGTAAGTGTTCAAATCAAAAGCCCGCCCGTATTCTTCGTTGTTTTAAGCTGCTGCAGATGCCACTTTAATGTCTTTGACAGCAACACTATTCTTTTTGCTGGGAAAATTGTGTAGTTTTAGCCTTGTCTAGCATAAAAGTTTTACTGAAGTCTCTCAGAAACCCAAGTTACCCTGTCTCTCACTTTGTGAGTTCTGAACAATGTCTAGCACACAAAAACCTGATTCTGGTTCTGGGTGTTTCTCTGGCATTTTACGCCGACTGCTATGCCAAGGAAGTCATCAAACTCACCCATCTGATCAGATTACAGAGTTAAAAGAGCCTGAGTTCGATGAGCCAAAACCTGAGCCTGAAATCCAAGCCTTAGGGGCTCCGGGAATAGTGGCAAGACTAATGGGTCTAGACTCATTGCCAGAAGCCAAGGGGCTCCCAAAGGGAAAAGCCCCAGAAACAGTTGCACGAAGTAGGTCAGTGAATTTTATGGATTACCTGTTGCAGGTCGATTTAGCACAAGCTCATCAGCATCGCCGTGTGAGAACCTCAGTGTCCTTCCGTGAGGTCCCTACGTTGTTGCATCAACAAAATCCTGAGTTGCTTGTTCTGTACTTGGATGAAGCTGAAGAAAAAAAGAAGACAAATTCATCAACATTGAGAAAATCTGATGGGGACATTCGAGACCTGAAGCAGAAGAAAGAAGAGAAAAGAACGAACAAAAGGGAAGTCAAGAAGAAGGAGAGTCATGGGAACAGCAAGAAATTCTCCAAGTTCAGAGATGAGCCGAGGAGAGTCTCTGTTAAATGTCATTCAAAAGTAAGCGACCGTAATGGAGCCAACGATTTGGGGGTTGTTTTGCCTGGTAAGAAATATGCTAGAAGAGAAACTGATGCAACTCTTAGGAAAAATCCATTGAAGCCGATACATCATCAAAAACAATTATTGGCGAAACCGGAAGTCACTAAGAAAAAGAGTAAGAGTCAGCTTCTATCAGTTGAGGAAGTAGAGCCAGCTGAATGCAGCTCAGAAAATTCAAGTCCAGTCTCAGTTCTTGATGTCAATGACTACTCAATCTATGACGACTACAATCCATCACCAGGTTAGCTTGTGGTTAGATACAATCACTTTATAATTTCAAAGCTCCATCCTTTACACACATTCTACTCAGTTAATTTCTTCTTTTGTACTATGTTGACCAACATCTAATAGTAGATATATGTTATTTCTTTTGTTATCTGAAGTTTCAAGGTGTATGGATTTGAATTCCAAGAGGAAATCTTCACTGAACACCATGAATTGTGACAGCCCATCAACACATTCCACTCGTATTGTGACCAATGACAATTCGGTCAAGAGAAAAGATTATGAGTCAACGGATAATCAAATCACTGGTTATTACAAAGAAATGGTGGCCAATCTTTGCAAGATTACGGAAGAGGCTGTGATGCAGTCTAATTGGATGCCTGAAAAGGTGCTCAATTTTGAAGATTTTGAAGAGATCTGTGTGCAATTTGGGCAGGAAATTCTTGATGTTTTGTTACAGCAGGTCGTAGATGAAATTTTGGGATTTGACATGGAAGTTTGCGTTGAAATGCTTAGAAAAACTAAGCAGAATTGTGTATAAGCTATGCAATCACGTACATTTTTGCAGGTTTCCTTGATGTAAATACCCAGATTATAAGATCTCATGTGAAATGAGTTCGCCGACTTTGCTTACTCATGTAGCTGTATCTGCACGGAGAATCAAGAAAACGATCAGAGTCACGTGGTCTCACTAATATCATACAGGATCTACAAAATGAAAGCACGATGGCTTTTTCTTTATATGGAATAATATTGTTTTTATTGAAAGATGTGAAGGTACTGATTGTCAAGGTAAGTTTTACTACAGAGACTCTGAGCAGAGCATGCAGGCAATTATATTAAAGGTACTGGAGTGGTTAGGTTTGCAGTACTGCCATCAGATGTTTGTAAGGTTGCATAATCATAGCTCCCATGCTCACCATAGTATGACTTGCAGTCATGCATTCTGCTGTAATGAATAACACATACATTTTGCTATTTAGAATGACTAACTGTTAATAAAGCATCAAATATGCAGAACAAATAGAAGATATTCTTCTCAATAGTAAGACGAAAGATGCTAATTTTATTGAAAGATAAAAGAAGTGAGAGGCCTAATAAATGAAGTTTCGTAGCCACAAAGTGAATTTACTGCGCATATTGCAGAAGAAAGCGCCCAGGATATGATAGCAAATGTAATCATATAAATGTTCCCATCCTGTTATCTTCTATGCAGAAAACTGTATTGCAGGATTTGTGAGCTAATCAAGCATAAGCTTTCAAAGTTTTGAATTAATTGTCTGAAACTTAAGAAACATCGTTACAGTATGAATGATATGTTGTATTTATTTCACATAAGTGGACTGCTAGAAATCATTCTATATACCGGATTAATTGTGGCTTGTATCAGATATTAAGGAGTATGTGTAGACTCATTGTCACTATCCTGGTAATCAGTCATTTGGTTGTGCCTAAATCTAGTAGTGTGATCAAGATAAATTATAATCCAGTAATTATTATGGACTTGTGATAGGAGGGTCATTTTGATAAACTAATCATAAAAGGAAGTCTTTGCCCTCATCTATATATAAATGAATTGGTCCATTACAGTTTATTATGTAGATTTTGGGAGAGTGAACAATGTTCTCCAGTTATTTGTTTCTCTTTTTTTTTTTTTTTTCTCCTGCAGCTTATGCCCGTGAACTCTAAGCCTCACTTTCAACACCTTCACAAGTTATAACAACCTGAAATAGGTGTCATGGCTTCTTTATCAACCCAAGATATAGTTTTATGTGTTTTTGGCATGCATTAGAACATGAGTAATGGCTTGATCATATGGTTATGAGCTGTTAGATTTCATCATGATATGGCATCATATATCATTGGTAATGCATACTCAACATCAAATTTGTGTATAGCCTCCTACTACGGACTACAAAGAGATTAATCTTATGATTCCAGTCTCTATCCAATGGCTAATCAAGGAAACTGAATTCTTACTCCTTACACGTATGGAGCAATAAGCAACATATATACAACAGCTGATGAATGAAAGACCCAAAATACAACGTTGAACGAGGTGGCAGCCTAAAGGAAATGTTGGAGAAAATATGTGGGGGAATGTGAATTTATTAAATGGGAGATGTGTGTATAACCATTAAATTCTATAGAGAAATTTAGGGAAAAAGTTGACATGATTTAAGGCGAATTACGAAGGCACTCTCCTGCAGGTGTTATTTGTCATGCACTTAGAATTACAAACACACGTCTATGATACAGTGAAGCACTTGTTTGTTTGCATTTATACTCTGACCAAAGGAAATTTGGGATACTCGTGAAGTGCTATAAGTTTGTCAAAATAAATTTTCCATTTCTTCAAATTAATAAAACACTTTTTTGGTGTAAGAAAACAACGAAACTTTTGTGAAAGAAAGTTTTAAAAAATGGAGGAAGAAGAGACATGGCAAGATACTTGATTCTCTACAAATTCTTTGTCTTTAACAGATAAATTGGTAAGGTTTCTCTTCAAATTTTCTTGATTAAATACTAATTAAGTAATTATCACTAATCATCCTTAACTTTTACCTTAATATCATTCATACGAGACTTTTTCCCTTTTTTTCTTTCGCATCCTTAAGTTTTTAAAAAATTTATTCTCAGGTTCTTCAGCTGAAGATTTTGTTAGTCAATCAAATGGTATAAGGGTAAATTAATCTTTATTGACTGCATAAAAAATGAAAGTCATAATACCCCTATTTGTCTTCTTATATTTCATATAATTATGTTATGAAATACTAAAAATTTAATGAAAACAAAATATAAATAAATATGTAAACATAAAAATAAATAAAAACCATCCAAATATAAGTTCTTAAAAATAATATTGTCAATAAAATATTATATAATAAGAAAAAAATTCATTCTCCATTTAAAAAAAAATGCATAATCTCCTTCAATCTAAACTAATCAATCAAGCTAATATTTAATCAAAATTTGGTTGTGCTACCAACACTCAAAATAAATATAAAATAAATAATTTTGTAAATAATAATTGTTAGAACAATTTTAGAATATAACAATTGAATAAACAGAATAAAAAGTCTAGTATTAAAAACAATCATATACAAATAAATTGATAATGTCACAACCAAAATATTAAAAAAAAAAAGAGAAAAATATATTTTCAGGATTAATTTCAATCAATTTTTGTATATAATTATTTTTTATACTAGATTTTTTGTTCTATTTATTCAATTATTTTATTCTAAATTTGTTTTAACAATTATTATTTACAAAATTATTTATTTCATGTTTATGGTGAGTGTTGGTAGGGTAGCCTAATTTTGATTAAAATTTGGCTTGATTGATTGGTTTAGATTGAAGGAGATTATACATTTTTTTTTTTAATGGAGAATGAAATTTTTTACTCAATATATAATATTTTATTGACTATTATTTTTGAAAACTTATGTTTTTTATGTTTACATATTTATTCATATTTTTTATTAAATTTTTAATATTTTATAATATAATTATATGAAATATAAGAAGACAAATAGGAGTATTATGACTTTTGATTTTTTATGCAGTCAACAAAAACTAATTTACCTTTACACCATTTGATTAACTAACATAATATTTATCTGAAGGACCTGAGAATAAATTTTTTAAAAACATAAGGATGGCAAAAGAGAAAAATAAAAAAAGTTTCATATGAGTGATATTAAGACAAAAGGTAGGAGTGGTTTGTGATAATTACTCGATGCTAATTCTCAAATAAAATATTTTTATTTAATAAAAAAACATTATTATCTATCCCTAAGAGTTATCTCAATAATTTAAAATTAGTTAACAGATACATGGTTTGTTCCTACATCAAATCTTGTAAGAAAAAAATTACATAAATCAAACTCATAATGTAATTTATTAATATTTGATATTTTAGGATAAAATAATTGAAATTATAAATTCTCTATAATATTTGAATACTACAAAATAATTTTGTCAAATGTTAAATTTAAATATTTCTAAATCAAATTCAAAATAATATAATAAATGAATATACAGGTGTACACTTATTAGTCTTCAGACATTTTAATTCATATATTAACATAGAAAAACAAATATACCACCCAAATTTAATTATTTTGAGCTATTCAACCTTGCATTTGATATAAACGTATTCAGATTTTAGATTTAAAAAATAGTAATTTGCAAAGGTTTTGAGATGTAAAAAATTATTTAGGGCATTTTTTTTTAATTTGAATACATTTGAATTTGATCGAGGAGTTGTTTGTGTTTAGGTCTGAAGTCTGAATTCAACATAATTTCAATCATTCAGACATTTTAATATGTTTGTTTTTAACATTGACATCTGTTTCTCAAATAAATTTATGTTTATGAAAAAAAAAAAGTCAAAAAATATAGCTTGTATTTGATACAAAAAGAATGATTTTTTTTATTTCTCCAAAATACCCATATGAATTTCCAATATTTCCCATTATGTTTCTTCTTAACTATCTTAATACTAATATTTTTAATATTAATTTGTAATCATGAATTTACATAATTGATTATTTTAAATATACTTTAGATTTAATTTGTAAGATAAACAAATTTAAAAAAAAAAATGTGACACCTAAATTTATTTATTCCTAAAAACTTGATTATATGCAAATGTTTCCCTATTATATAAATTGTATAACATATATAATACTTAAGAAGACATATATGTCAAGTTACTAATTTTCGGATATTTTTCTCTAATAAAAACAAAATATGTAAGACTTATTATCAAACCTTAAAAAATAAAAAGCAAATATATTGTTCAAATATTTATTTTCAAACCAATTCATATTTAATTTAAATTCAAACTTATTCAAATTTTAAATAAAAAAACAAACACCCACTAAAATCTGAATAGGATTGAATGCATATTTTTTAGTGGTATTTTATTTTTCATTTTTTAAGATGTGAGAATAAATCTTAAGTTGTTTGTTTTTAATAACTAAAAACATCTAAAAACTAGTAATTTGACATAAATATCCTTATTAAGTGTTATCTATGTTCTATATTTTATAGATATGTAAAAATTTACAAATAGCCAATATTGACAATAATCAAAATCAAAAGATCATAGAGTCTTAAAAATTATATTGCTAATTAATGTATCTTACAAATATTATGAAAAAAATAACTATATAATTAAAAAAATTGATGATTATTCAAAAAATTATTCTAATAATAAAATAATTACAACAAGGTTTACATAATGGGAAATAGTTAAAACTAGTAAGGGTATTTTGGAACAAATATAAGAGAGAATTCATTCATGTATTTTTCTTATTTAGATAAAAGCTATAAAAAGATTGTTTTATAGTTTCTTCTATTCATATATATTTCATTAAAAATAAGTCTTAAGTCCCAAAAAAAATGTTAAAAATATCTAAAACTTGAGAATAAATTAAATTCGACTGAATTACAACCATTCATTTGTACAACTTCATTTCTAATCATTAAATTTAAGTTTGAATTTAACATAGGGCTATAAATGAAGAATAACTATTCAAATACATATCGCTTTCAATGTCTCTTGCAATAAGTGTCTATTCATGTTTGTTTTGAAAATTTCTGGAACTTGCTTCCTTGGGTTATCTGTCCCGGGTAGACATCGATCCTTTAACAACTCATGGCCACAGTAGCGGCCATGGATCTGATACTGAAGCTAGCTCTTTCAACGTCAACATTATCACACCCCAGTTGGCCACAGGATGAGCTCTGAATTTGCGTACAAGGCATTCCTCACAAAACTGACAAAAATAAAAACGGACAGAAATTATACAAATGATAAAAGCAACTTGATAAGAGAAGTTGACCAAAATGAGTGATTATGAAGATTGAGTGACTATTATTTCTTCAAATTTAGGAGTAAAAGAACTAGAATTTGAAGCAAGATCGATCGATCCGGTTGGAATAGCATTTTCCGAAGCAACGAACAGTTATCTTATATCTGTAAGTCACAGAGCTGACAGTCGACAGCAGCAGCACAATCATTCGCTAGCACTAGGCTGGACTGGAGTCAAGAATGTGCAAGAAACATTAATATTCAACCAAAGTTGAACATGGAGAAAACAAAAGAGACTGACCCATCGAGTACCAGTCCTTTTGAATGAATTTATATAAATGCCATAAGACTTCAACTTGCCTGCATATTAAACGACAATTTAAATTTCTTTGACAAAAAGTGATATATATTGTACTACAAAAATTAAAAGCAGACCAAAAGTAGGATTGATTATTTCAAAAGTTGAAAGAAAATAATAGAAAAAGACCTACCATAAGAGAGAATACGATGGAGAGAGATATAACTTGTACTGGAAAATAATAAAAATCCTATAATGCTGTTAGGTTATTGGATTTATACAAGAAATTGCCAGATTCTTATTTATAGACTCCAAACAACAGAATAATTCATGAATTATTACTAATTCAAATCTATGTGACATATTTCTTGTAATATTCACATCCATTCTCATATGTTTTTTGAAACGTGAATATTCAGGACAGCACATCTCCAAGTTCAAGGTCTCGACCACTAGACTAAACTCTTGGGGTTGACACTCTTATATGTGTCCATATATTAACTAAATCACATATTATTTAAATAATGAAAATACTTAAAAGATATCCTATAAATGAAATAATAAATGTCTTTGCTTATCTCAATTAAGATCCCCATGTTTGACAAAAAAAAAAAAAAAGGTCCTTTCATCATCGAGTAGCGGTCGTTATTATATTGATGGAACTAAGGATTTATTACATTGAGTTTTAGGATATGCCTTTAATATCACTTATAAAAATTTTAAGCATTCAATCTATAGAAGTTAACCTATTACATTGAATGCTAATATTTTTGTAAAGTCTAGAATCTTCTTTTTATCATCCCATATGAGACTCAAGATAGTTATTGACATCTGTATTCCTATCTTGAATGTTGATCAAGAATTTGAGACCTCTTTGTTAATAATTAATTTGCTGGATAGAAATTTGAAAGAGAAATTAAACTACAAGGCTTTTGATTCTTTTTATAGTATAGTTTATAGTAATATTATAGATACAAAATCTATATCTTAACTTTGTATCTCAACTATAATTATTATATGAGTGGTACAATAAATTTATCAGTATTTATTATTTTAATTTGAATGTATTCATCTTATCACTCCTATAATGTCACATCAATTGGGATATATACTTTGTAACCTTAGTAGTACTATTTAGTTTAATGTTTAATCAATTATAATCCCATATCAACATCTAAATTATGTATCTTTCTTGCCTATAAATTAAGATGATAGATTAAAATCCAAATACATTGATTTAAAAAATCTCTTGAAGGTTAGGCGAAGATATTTGAATTTAAAAAGTATTAGTATTATTTTTTTATTACCAAAGTTTCATGGTCTTGTAGAAGTTTGAGGTTTAAATTTTCACGAAAGTTTTTATATAAATAATCAAATTTGATTAGTATGATTTTATACTTTTTAAAAGGGTCCTATTATTATAACTTAATTTTTTAATTTATATCGAGACCAACAGTCTGACCTCTTTTATAATTTTTGTTAAAGCTAATATTTTATAGGCAAGTGAATACAGAAATAATTAATAAAAATATAATACTTAGTTGAATAATACGTATTTAGTAACTAATAAAATATTAGCTGCCGTCCTGTCGGTTGGTGGAAAATGGCTTTTAAAACAAAAGCATGTCATGTCACGTGCATAAAGGAATTTTGCATCTCCCGGTGGACCCAAGTTGAATTAGTAAATGACATAGAAAGTCAAAGACTTCGAAACGACGGTCAAATTTTATACTTCTCTTAACCTTTAAGATTCAACTCTTCTGATTTTTCTGGTAAAACACTGACAGTTAACTCCATCACTCCCGAAACTTTTATTTATATTATTATAAAAATGGCCTTCAATTCATATATCATCATTTAACTTTTCTCGATGCAGACATTCCCAATAACAACCATCATATATTATTATTACATTACACCCAAATTTTTTAAACAGAAAAGATGATAATTTTATCAAATTTCTAACGAGAAATTAGTTGTCTTAATCACTAATTGACCATAGTTAAAATGATTTAATCAAGAAATTAATGACATTGTAACATATTAGAATATTTCAAATCCTAACTCAAGAAAAATTAACATCATTAAATAAAGTAATATATTCTACGCAAATTTCAAAATCTCAAAGCATTAATCATATATTATAATTTGATTGATTTCTACTCGTTATATAAACTAATTGTTAGGTAAGATTATAACATGTACGGGATAAAATCTTATAATTAATTAAATAAATGATAGATTAGGCACTAATCAGAAGGAAAGTCCATTAAGAATAAACAAATCCAACAGCATAACATGTTTGTATATAAGGGATTTCGTGCCAAAACATCCCGTGGATACGCTTCACCAGTTGACCTTCACACCTGACGATCCGGCTACAGTAGGCGGAGAAAATAACAAATCTTTCAGCACAAAATACAATGATGTCGGTGAAATATTTATATTGTAACTCAGCCAAAAACACGGCTGTGCCTATAATTAAATAGCTGTCTAGCAAAATGGAATTTTCTGCTTCTAATAAGTAGGGATACGCGGTTGCATGTGGGGAAGTGAGCTTCCTGGTGCTGGTTGCCTCCGTTACCAAACCAGCACAATTATAAGATTCAAGAAGACAATTACTCATCAAACCCAAAAGATTCTACCAAACAATGTGAGGTGCTGGAGTGAAGCTCTGCAAGCTTTTAAGCAATATTGTTGAATGAATGGAGCAAAGACTGTCGATTACAATCATTAGAAATGGATTCGGTTCATATCTTTCTATACATTTGGCGGCATAAACATAAACTTTTCATATGGACATGATATTGTCAGAGAAATTGGAATCAACGGGGACATGGGTAATAATGATGAACTGAAAGGATATGAATGTTATTTCTTAAAAAATAAAAAATCCTATTTGAAAAGAGAAAAAGTCTTAAACTTATTTTACATGAAAAAAATTTAAATACAAGCATGGATCATAAAAGTAAGACTAATCATAAAGTTATACTTTTATTGAAAAGTTGTATTTATATTCAACTAACAAGAAAGTGCATTGAAATTGTATATGTCGACGAAATACGCTCTTGTTTGGTCGGATGCATATGTTATGTATGTTTCTTATAATACTGAACAATTTTTTTTTCTATTTTCATATTTCCTATAATCAAAATCATACAAGAAACGGATATTACACCAAAATAGAGAAATTTCTTGTGTCATTGTTTATTTCTCTTAGTGAAAATAATCTAGTAATTCAATCTGATTGAAAGAAAAACAAATTTTAAAGAGGAAATAAAGATTAAGACTATAAACATGAATTACATAAGGATTTCATTAACTGATAGAAAAAATATATAAGTTTTGTCAATATATAAGAACTTTTAACTTAGGTTGATCTGACAGAGATTTTTATTATGTAATTCGAAAGTTTTTATCAGTCACAACCATAATGTTAAGTTTATCAATTTCTTAAAAATTTAAGTTTGTAAGTATAGATTTTAATTTTAATATTTAACCGTCTAATACAAAAAATAACCTATTCTAATAAGGCTCACATGTGATCATTCAAATGTTAAAAAGTAATTTTATAATAATTATTAGAGAATTATTAGAACATTCCAGGTAAAAAAATAGATGCCACTAAACTTTAAATCTGCACCAAAGAATCACCGACTTTAAGTCTACAGATTCTACACTAGAGAATAACAAGTAATTGATAGTTAAGAAAAACAAACAAATATTCTGTATCATCGTCTATCTGAACGACGATCATATTAGATCATCCAAATATACATATATAATCGTTATCATTATCATAATTGATAATTATTTTTCAAAATACACATATATATGCTGCATGCACAATTGGAATTTCAATCATTGTACGGATAATATGATAAGATAAGCTATCCCATCTCATCTAAGACTCTTCTCTACCTATACTATCTATAATTTTGAATGAGTTGCCTGAACTCAATCTTTCCTTTTTTTCAATTTTTTTCCAGGTATGTTTCTTGCAGCACAAGTAAACTCGTCATAGCTAGTTGAAAATTTTCATGCACATGTTTTGACAAGCATTTCTGCTAGTAGGAAAATTCTAACTAGTTTACAGAAGGCACAGAACAATTTTGCTTTCGCAATATGCATTGCTGAAGTCAAACCCTGAAGATATGTATATCTATGATTCACAAAATTGTCATAAACACTTCATATATATTATTAACAATCTGAAGTGCTGAACTGATATGTTATTTCCCCCAAGGCATTGATGGACACCTCCACCACCTTGGTGACTAGCTACCATAATGCACCCACTAAGTAATAACTCATAGTGCCTCATTACATAAAGTAAAATAACTCTTTTACTGCTACCTAGCTTCTGCATATCTTAACCTGTCGGCAGCTAGTGGCAGTTCTTCATTTTGATCTAGATGGTCACATAAAGGTTCAGCTAATCTGGAGTAGCTTGGTTAACATTTAACAAACACATTTTTAATGGCTGTTGCATTTGTGTGCAAGAGAGAAAAAAAAATACGTGTGTGAAAGTGAAAACAAATTGAAGTAGTTGGGGACCATGAAAGTTGTAACTGTGCTTCTCCTGGAATGTTCCAAAGGATACCTACTTTCATTAGCATTATCTCGAACACTAAAGTTTGTGGTTCTCAATATATATATAGGTGGATATGCAGATTGCGTTCTTTATTCCCACTATGAGAATTGATATATAGATCTTGAACCTTTTTAATATGCGTGGCTTTTGCTTTGCTTCCAATGGTAATACGATTAATAAAATCACAAGAGCAAAGAAAGTATATAAAATGAGCAAATTGAAGCTTTTTCACTAGCTAAAGAAGCCCCCGATAGGAAAGGAAAAGTGGAGTGAAATCGATGATCATCATAATATTATAGAAGAGAAGAGAATCCACCGAACAAAAACATCTCTTGGATGAGAGTTCCAGGACAAACCTCTAAAAAGCTTCGTCTTGTCGAAAACATGCAAGACAGACACAGTAGCAAAAGCTCTAGCTGTCTGACTGACTACATGTCCTCTCTTCTAAGCTTGTTTAGAAGTGCTGTGATGAGAGCATCTCTCTTCTCAGCCCTAGCCTCCTCTCTCATCCTTCTTTGCTCTTCCCTCTCTCTCCACCTTCTGTCGATCATTATCCTCTCATTCTCTAATGCTTCCATCGTCTGTCTCCACTCCATCTCTTTTAACCTTCTCTCGTTTTCCCTTGCCTCGAACGCTTCTCTCCATTGCATTTCCATTTGCATCTGTTGCTTCATGAAATCCTCTAAGATCTCTCTCAAATTATTGCTGTTCCCACTAGCGCTACCACTACCACCACTTGCGTTTTTCGTCTTTTTCTTCTTCCTTGTAGTACCCTTCTCTCCGTCGCTCTCTTCGTTATCGTCGTCCTCATCAGAAGATAACTGCACCGCTTTCTTCTTCGCCCCGCTCGCTCCTTCAGCTTCCACCCATAGCATTCTTTGCATTCTCGAAGCGAAAATCGTCTGCAGCTCGCTGTAAAATGGGAATTGCTGTCGCAAAGCTTCTGGTTCCACCGTTTCACATCCCTAAACATAAAACGAAAGGTAAACATGATAGGGTTTTCAAGAAAATAGTTCATTTAAATAAAATAGGTAAACATAGTAATAGAATCTAAAAGTAAGTCTAGATATTTAACAGTTGAATTGAATAGTAAGATTCATATAAGCTTTTATCATTATTATTACCTTATATCGAGTAACGAGGTTTTTCCACTTGCACTTGCACTGTTCAGCGCTTCGATTGTAACCCTTTTCCTTCATCTTGTTAGAAATAACTTCCCATAGGAGCTTGTTCCTCTTTGTCTCCATGAAACTTCGATCTAACTCTGCTCTGATCATCAAGAACTCCTTCGTTTCTTGAACACTCCATTGAGGAAACCTATCACTCGTGTCCACGTTAACACTGATATGCGGATGAGGATGTTGCTGCTGCTGCTGATGATGATATTGTTGATGATGATGATGTCCCTCCATAAGTACCACCAGTACACGCAACCCAGAGAAAGCTGTAAGATTAATTTTGCACCAAAAAAAGGTAGATCGAAAGAACGGAAAAAGATAGAAAGAGAAAGAGAAGGAAAGATTTATACGAAGGTGGTGTGAATAGAAGGTGTGAAATCGTCAAGAAAGATTTTCCTTTTGCTTAGGTGTCAAAGCGAGCGTTTTATTATTCGTTCAGATTTTTGAAAACGAAACCCCAAACCCCTCCTCTCTCTCTTTCCTTCTTCAACACAGTCACCTCTCAGTCTCATCTGTCTACGCGGAAACCCCATTTCTCTCTCTCCTTCTTTCTTTCTTTTTATTTATTTATTATTTTTTCATTTTAATAATTGTATCCCCATTTGTTCCCATTGCGTTTACGTATCGTCACGCTGACGAGTAACTCTACAGTTTACAGGTGGTGGGGCTTTATTCTCTGCAGCCAGTTTCATATAACTTGTCTTTCAAGCTATTTTATTTTATTTTTTTATTTTTTCATTTTTCAACTTTCTGGTCTATTCTCTTTGAACCATCCCATGTGAAGGTGACAGGAGGGTAGCCTTCGAGACTGTACGTGGAAGCTGCAACGCTAAGACTTTGCTTTGCATGGATTTCGAAATCCAATGGCTGAAAATCAAGATAAGCTCGCATCTTTATGGGGGCTTGGTGGGCCGCTTCATTTTTTAAATCCTACGCGGTAATGCCGTGTGATGATTTTATTTTTGTTTGATAAAAAACACTTTTCCGTGTGGACGCCTACCATTGTTCTCCACGTGGCATTTAGAGATGATCATGAGATGAGATGAGTTTCAAATAAGAGGACCCACAAGCCTAGGGTTCACACCAACGACCTATTCTAGTCTTACCAACACTTTTGACAATAGACCCCACGTTACAAATGCTGATGATCAAAATTTACCAATTACAGTATGACACGTAAAGGGTAGGTGGGGCAGAACCGCCATTATGGGAATTTTCGGATGCGGCTGGCTTCAAATGAATACACGTGGGTCCGCGTTGTGATTTGACGCCGGATGATCCGGGCAGGCAAGAATGGGATGGGAATGTGAGATCCTTGATTCTCTTGACCAGCTCTGGTGAAATCGGCCGCAGACACTTTCCATTGACCGTCTTCTGGAATTCGTTGACGAGACACGAGACCGAGGGTGAAGCCAATTGTTTTTGTTTTGTTTTCACCAAATGCACCGTCAATGACCCACTCCTTTATTTTACCCATTCGTTAAAGATCAACTGGAAAACCACCTGTCCACTGTTGCTCGTCTGCTCATCTGTTTGAGTGTTCGCACCTCAATTAAACCAAAATTTAGAAGAATTATTTTAATCTCACCCTTATAAACCAAATTAAAATAAAAAAAAAAAATATTGTCNATAACTAAGTTATGATTATTGTTTTATATTTATTACATAGATTAATTTTATTCGATAACATTATGTTAATTAAAAATTACCAATTTCTTCTCTGAATTTTCAAAAATCACCCAATACGATGTTATAAATAGATTATATCAAATTATGTACTATAAAAATAGTAAATTTATAAAACAAATAATTTAACACCTCCATTAACATACTTTTTCAAACCATTTACATCTATTCATTAGCAATTTATCTATTGAAATCATTTAATAACAATATCTTCAATAACTTTATAGATGAAAACTTGATAATTCTTTAAACTTACTTTTCTTATAGCAAAACATAAGAATATCAAACAAAGTTAATATTTTATTATANTTTGTATGTATACAAAATCTTATGTACAAAGTGATTGTGGCATCAAGTGATTGATAATGTTAACAAATCAATATTTATTGTTTTGATTTTTATGGATTTACCTTACCAATCATTTGATGACACATCATTTTGTATATAAACTTTGTACACATAACATTACTCTTAAAGATATTATGATTTGATTATTTTTCGATACACCCTTATAAATTTGATTGTTTTTACACTTAAACCTTTATTACATAATCAATATTTTGAACCNACACGATGGAAACGAGTACTCTAAACAATGCTTAATATTTTACCTAACAACTCGTGGAAAAACTTGCAAAATTAATAAGCGAGTGCGAGGGGAAGGCATGTGAACAGTAATTGGGAACTTTCGTTAGTTCTTTCCTGGGAATAGGATTAGGAAATATCAATATACATAATGATTTATAATCACCGAAAGTCTCTGTGCGGAAAACGTTTTTAGCAGGATACAGAAAATCTAAACGTAATTCATTATTTAATATTGCATTCAACTTCTATTGGATACTTATTGAAAGTTATAAATTACTATGTAGATCAGATCGATCACGGAGTTGGAATATATATAGGGAACCTTTTTATTTTACTACGCAAAGCCTCACTGCCGTCTCGTGTCCTCCTTTCCAAGTTCTGTACAGTAGTTCAAACGTTTGACTAAATCAAAAATAAATCAATCACGAGCTAACTGAACGATGCATTAAAAATAGCCTATTATGCGTGTGAGTGAACGAGCCTTGCTCATATTGTCTTGTATAACGAGTCTTTAAAAGTCAAGATCGTATTCTAATTAAATAGATAGATACATAAAAAAGAAGAGAAACAGGAAATTGCTTGGAAAACAAGGGTGGGTTGAAGACGTGCGATAGTTGGAGTTTCGATCCAAGTTTTCCAACATTTACCGTCTGTTCACGTATCAAGAAAGGGGAAGGATGATGCAATGTGCCTTACATCACTCGTCGTGCATGTTGTATACGTCTAATCAGGGCAAATAAAAAAACAAATAGTAAAAGGGGAGGAAATGAAGGGTTACACCTCGTACGTAAAACTGTACAAGTCCCTTTCTTCTTACTTGAAGCAGGTTACCGTTGTTCTTGGTCTTTGTAGATAATCCATCGTGTTCCATAACAAGAGCCCAATTTCACGTCAAACTTATAAAGATTCTAATCGTGTTTTCTTACACTTCAAATTTTTCTTGCTTGATATTTATGGTTATTATAAAAAATATATATACATATGCCGTGTGGCTGCTGGTTAAATCTGGTTTCCTTAATTAATTGTTTTGAGAAAGAAATCTTAGTTAAAACATAATGATAAAAGAAAATGGTGGATTTTTTGGGGCCTTCAAGGAGAAAATTGCTTATAGAATTCAAGAAATCAACTTGAGTGATGTACAACGTGAGATAGAAGAAATTGACTTTACCATAATGACAAGGAAAAAGCTTTATGGGGAAAAAATTATCCAAACGAATTATTAGCTTTGTCTTGTTTCATAACTTTTTATTTTTTTGACTAAAATTATATGTCAATTTAGACTTTTGAATCATATTTGTTTACATTGTAGAAATTTTTTCATTTTAGATAGAAACCTTTTTAAGATTGTCAAACTTCAGTTCTCTAATATCTATCTAATTTTTTTTTTCTTTCAGATATAGATTTATTTTTTATGACTCTATATAAACCGTCTATATATCACACTAAAAATTGGGTGTTCAAACCTAAATGTTAACTTATTAAATAAAATAGTTACTCATCTTTCTTATATACCTTAAAACGGTAAAACCCTTTAATCATTTTGATAACATCGCCCTAAAAATCAAGTTTTCGAACCTAAAAACTTAATTTATCAGATAAAATGATTACTCAAATTTATACATTTGTTTTAAAATAATACTGAGTTTACGAATTTTGTATATAAATTGATTTTTCATAACATGATTGAAAATGAATATACAAAGGTCATTAGAGACCTTGTCCTATAATTTTTTCTTTAAAAAAAAAAAAAAATCAAATCTTATAGTAACTTAATTTACATACCAAATTTATAAGTGTAGTACCACTGTTTGTTTGAATCAATTAATTTTGATTATGAGATTCTTGCGCCTGAACGACATTAAAAAGTCGGTGATAACCTATGGTGTGCAAAACTTGTAATTAATATCGTGGGGCACATGCAAGCTTGAAAACGATGGAGCAAATCGTCTTACATGGAAAGCTATCAATAGCATTGGCTCTCAATGTTTAGCTAGCTTAAGAGCAAAGACGGGCAGTAGCCAGGCCCAGCAGCATTGCGTCTTGGATAGAAATCACAATTGATGGCACACACATGCTTTAGCTCATACGTAAACTAAAAGACATTACTATCTTTCCTTGAATTTCCCTACAATCTTCACTCTAACACTTCAACTTTGCCTCCTCTATCTTGGTATACTTGGCAACGATGGCATCATTCATACTAGTCTGAGGTAAACACCATCATCCCTGTCATGTCACGCACACAAGGCAAATGAACTTGCTCTCCGAATATCTCATACGAATGAAGTGTTAAAAGTTTCAAATGCTGAGAAAACATGATTTAACATTTATTCTTAATATATGTGTATATAAATAACATGAATTCGCATTTGAATCCTTCATGAAAGTCATCACATTAAGTTTTACTATCTAAGATTCGAGAAGAGAGCAAAAATGAGCAGAAGAGAGAAAAATTACCCTTTATTTTATGATCTCACAGGTTAAGAACTTAATGACTTATATCTATAAGGTAACCCCCTTCCATGTTTACATCAAAATCTAGATTGAGAGGTAACTTTTTTTAAAGATTATAGTTGTGTTATTTATGAGATATGGGCCATTTGGAAATGGGGTTGCCTGTGATCTTGTTCATATGTTGTGTGTTGTATTGTATTTATTACTTGCGGTGAGCATTATGCTCATAAAAGTATGCTTTATAAATGTTCCTCAAATTCTATCGAACACACGCATCTGCCACTCAATCATTTCCTCTACTTAAAACAAATAAATAAATAAATAAAATTCACTCTTTGCAATGGTGCATGACACCTAAAATTAAGTGATTAAAGTAAGACATTTTTGACATTAGTAATTATATTATTTTATTTATTTATTTATTTATGTTGTTACAATATAAAACAAAAATAGATTCCAAAACAAACAACATTATTATTATTTAACCGAAAACTAATATTTTAGATGATTAGTTCAGCTCATCGAGAAAAGAGAATGTAAGAGTGGATCTTGTGCCGATTTGTACCGGAGGACGACAAGATGGTCAAAGTTTTTGGCTCATACATTACCATTTGCACGCGGCCGCACAAGGCAAGCGATGGCTGGCATCAACGCCAACTAATAGTACAATATCGATTATGTTGCTCAACTTCTTACCCAACAGAGCCAACACTTGAAATATTCTCCATTTGTTTATTAGATAATAAATCCACACATGAGAGCGATTTTGAGCATTATATAAAAGAATTAAGAGAGTCTAGCTTGTGAAGTCAAAGTGGAAGTAATTAGTCCAAGTAAAGCTCATTCATTCACATCCAAGACAGGTATGGCTTTTCCAATGATTTGCTTTCTTCTAATCAAGCTATACTCCAAATGCTATGCAAGCACTAGAAAAGTGGAAATGCCAAGCCGGTTGTTGGAGAGCCATATGAGACCCACTTGATTAATGCACAAAGAAGACAGACAACAGAGTCTCCGCTTAAATTCAAATGTTTGCAAATAAAAGAGACAACAAATGGCATCTTTCTCTTCTTAATTCTCGCCACACTCTTCTTTCTTTATTAATTTCGCTTCTTGCTTCCTTTCCTGCCCCTACCCGAACGCATCTATTAGTTTTTAACAATTCCTTTTCATGTTTGTTTATTCACAATTTTATTCTCATGCTTTACGATCCTGCCCAAATTCATTCAACAATCTGTCACATTCTTCAATTTTTTTTTTCGACCAAACGCCATTGTCGTTTCGTTTTTATATTATATATGCAATATAATACCGCTAAATATCTTTCATCAAATAAGATTCATTTAAGGTTTAACGCATGTAGAATCGAAGCACTAATGGAGTGTATTTGATGTCAAAAGATCAGACAAGTAATAACGAATTAGCTTGAAATGACCATTGAATATTAAAATAAGTTCACAAATTCACAGATGAAAAATGTTCCTGCCTGCCTCGTTAAAATATAAAAATTCTGGAATAATTAAAAATGATTAAAATTAAAGAGGTTTTTGATTAATGACTAATATTAAAAAAATTTAGATACGACAACTCTTCTTAGATTATGGCATTTAAATTATTTAAATTTGTGATTATTTGTTTGATCTCTAAATATTTTATAGGGAAAAATATATGGTTTATAGCATTTATTAACATTTAAATTTTGCAAGTGCCTTTTATTTTTTTAAATTATAGAGATAATTTTCGATGTTTTTAAAGATTTTTGCAAGAACTCAAGGGCCTGAAAAACATAAAAAAGAATATTATAAAATAAGTGGTTATCATTCTGTCTCGTATCGTCTCTAGGTGTTCGTTAAAATGCCCAGGAGAACATCAACAAAAGAATAAAAAATAAAATCGAACGAATAAACCCTTCTAACCCCACTCATCCTCTGCGTTTGGTTGTTCCCGTCCCGTTCCTCCGACCGTTCAAACCTCTCGATACGATTAGCCGACAAAACTCTCAGACCTAAGCAAGACGATAAAATATTCGAAAGATAAAAAATAATCAAAATTATTAATTATTATAATTATAACAAATTAAAAAGAGAACATAAAAAAAAAAAAATTCAAAAGACTCACTCAGTCACTCACTCTCTTCAAAAGCATCACTACACTTCCTCCACCGTTCACTTTCTCTCTCTCTCTATCAGTTACTTTAAATCTTCTTCTTCTTCAACTCAGCTCTCAGTATAATGTGAAACCCTAACTACCTCAATTTAGTTAGGGTTTGTAGTAACTAGATCCGTGTCAAAAATTAGCGCCAATGGGAAACTGCTGCAGATCTCCCGCGGCCGTTGCCAGGGAGGACGTTAAATCGAACTTCTCGGGGCACGATCACAGCCGGAAAGACGCAAACGCGAACAAGAAGCAGCCGATCACGGTATTGAACGGAGTAGCGAAAGAGAACATCGAAGAGAGGTACCTGGTGGACCGGGAGCTGGGCCGGGGCGAGTTCGGGGTGACGTACCTCTGTATCGAACGGGAGACACGCGAATTGCTGGCGTGTAAATCGATATCGAAGAGGAAATTGCGGACGGCGGTGGATATCGAAGATGTGAGGCGTGAAGTGGCGATAATGAAGCATTTGCCGAAGAATTCTAGCATTGTGAGCTTGAAGGAGGCGTGTGAGGATGACAATGCGGTGCATTTGGTGATGGAGCTGTGCGAGGGCGGAGAGCTTTTTGATCGGATTGTCGCTAGAGGCCATTATACGGAGAGAGCGGCGGCGGCTGTTACGAGGACGATTGTGGAGGTTGTGCAGCTTTGTCACAAGCATGGTGTTATTCATAGAGACTTGAAACCAGAAAACTTTTTGTTTGCAAATAAGAAGGAGAATTCGCCTTTGAAGGCTATCGATTTCGGACTGTCTATATTCTTCAAGCCTGGTGAGAATCTACACTCTTTTAGGGTTTTGGTTAGAAAATTACGGAACACTAAGTTTCATTTTACAGTAACTTAGCTGCATTTTATAATTTGAAAATTTTTGTTTGTTGAATGACATAATTGCTACATGATATGTCTTGTTTAAAATCGATGTTTTTTCTTGTATCTGAGTTGGAATTGATTTGTATTTATTTTTTATGAAGAAAGAATATTGTCGTGGACCTGAGCTCTTCTTGAATTAAGATGTTACTTAAAATGTATGTTACCAAGGATGGTAGGTGTTGGAGGCTGGGACTTTGGATATGTGGGGAAAAATATTCTATATGTATGGTTGCAGCTGGTTAAACTTTAGTGACAAATTGATGTGAGGTGAGAATTTATTGGATGAGTTTTGTTATTTGATGCTAGTTCAATTGAAGAGGAAGCGATGACACTAAAGAAGAGTAGAGAAATGAAGGAAATAATAGAAACATGTTATTGGATGTTTATGACATCATTTATTGACCCTAATGATTTTCATGAATTCGCCAATGACTGTTTGGTATTCTGAAAGGAAGATGCTTGAAGATCTTTGTAAAAAGAGTTTGGGAATTTGGTAGTCTTGTGTAATTGGATCTAGTTTAAATCTTGTAGTGGAGCTTAGTTCAGCTGATGCAAAATCAGTCAATTTAGTTGGCTATCATTAGCAACAATTATACATTAAATTAGTTTGGCAGAGCAACTTTAGTGAAACTGGATAGTTCTCCCTTTGAAAAATTGTTTAGGAGGGGTTTGGCATTCTTATATTGCCACGCTTCACACGTGCAATTTTTTTATGTCCAGATCTGATCTTAGTCTGGATACATTTATGTTGTTCAGCCACAGCATATCAGAGTTCACCAGATCATTTGGAGAACCAAAGTTTGGATTTTTGGGAAGGAAGACCACTTTCTTCTTTTAATGATCTCTATGTTATAAATACTTCATATGTGGTTTCATATGTGATGGTGAGAGCATGTGTAAAGAAAAAGGAGAAAGAAGTCCATCGGGTGGATAAAATTGTAAAACAAAAATTTATTATATCTAGTATGGTGTTTTCACGTCTGCATTTTTAACACCCTTGTTGTTGTTGATTATGTTACTTGGCCATGTGTGTTTTCTGTTCTAAGAATGCTGTTGATTGCTTAAATTTTTAAAATCTCCAGGTGAGAGATTTTCTGAAATTGTTGGAAGTCCATATTACATGGCTCCAGAGGTGCTCAAGCGGAATTATGGGCCAGAAATAGATATTTGGAGTGCAGGTGTTATCCTCTATATTTTGCTGTGTGGGGTTCCCCCATTTTGGGCGGGTAAGTGTATTACTAATTCTATCTCAATTTCTGTTCCTATGTATGGAGGGCAGCAATTTTATTTCTGTTCAGTAATTTGTTTTTAAAGTTGTTGCTCGTTGTACCTAAAGTGCAATTTCATGCAGAATCTGAACAAGGAGTTGCTCAGGCAATTCTTCGGGGGCTAATAGATTTTAAAAGGGATCCATGGCCAAATATTTCAGAGAGTGCCAAGAGTCTAGTCAGACAGATGTTGGAGCCAGACCCAAAGCTTCGACTAACTGCGAAGCAAGTTCTCGGTAGTTTGCATCTCTTTTGTGCTGTCTTTGCATATGAACTTTTGTGTGTGCATCTGTCTTTGCTGTTCTTTTTTTATTTGTTTCTTGGGTGGGGTTGGGTGGGGCATAGGCTGTACTACCTTCTGCTAATTTCATGCTGCTTGACTCCTTGGGCTCCGACTTTAGTGGTATAAGAGTGTTGGGAATAGGTCTTAGATCAAATCTAACGTATGAGAGAAATTCTACCCTCTAATTTGTAGTAATATGCATCACAATTTTATATCTTCAGCATTTTGAAAACCTTATACCTGCTTTGAACACTATGGTTTTACTTCCCTTACTAGCTTTATAAGCTCACATCTATATTTGTAATATAGGTTCTTATAGGATGCCGGATTACCATGTCTGGACTTACTGTTCAAATATTTTGTTGAGTGCGGTGTTGATAGAGGGAATGTTGATTTTCTGTTGCCTAATGTGTATATGCTCTCTTTTTTCAGAACATCCTTGGCTCCTAAATGCGAAAAAAGCTCCAAATATTCCTCTTGGAGATGTTGTCAAGTCAAGGCTTAAGCAGTTTTCAATGATGAACAGATTCAAAAGAAAAGCCCTTAGGGTTGGTTGATTACAAAATTTTCTTCTTTATGCTAGTTATTTATTCATATTACTGTCAGTATGAGAAGCATTTTAAATTGTACTTTCATTTAGGTTATTGCTGATTTCTTGTCCGTCGAAGAAGTTGAAGACATCAGAGAAATGTTCAAGAAGATGGACACTGATAACGATGGAATTGTTTCAATTGAGGAGTTGAAATCTGGCCTCCGAAATTTTGGCTCCCAGCTTGCAGAATCTGAAGTTCAGATGCTTATTGAAGCTGTGAGTGTGCCTTTTGCTTTTACGTATACCTTTCTATCAACAGTTTTTACAATATCTTAAACTAATATGTTCCAAAGTCTGTTGTGTTTTATTATATATTATGTCTGGTTAAAGAAGGAAAAATAATTTAATGAGTAGATATATAGTAGACATTATTAAATGTTGGCAATAGACATAATAGGCAAGCATATGACCACAAGGATCAGAATTAGGTTACTAATGATAACTAGCATTCATCATACAATTTAATGGTACTTGATCTGGACTTCTATGGATCCCACCCTTGTGGTATCTTTGACTTATTCAGAACTAATTACACTTTCTTGTCAGATACTTCATACAATCAGATTATAATCTTGTCTGCGGTTCTGGTCCCTAGGAACAATTTATTGATCCTGCTTCCTTCAGGCAAACATCACTGATAGATTGTTAATGCATGTGTCTTCCAGTTTCTTCATCTGTAAAGCAATCGTGAATAAATTGCTATGAAAATTTATAATCTGTATATAAAAGTACTATTTTATATTCCATTTAATGTATTTATGGATTAAAATTTAAGTTCCAAAAGGCCATTTGGTGGTTGATGGAAAGTAGTGTTAGCAACTTGCCAAATCAGTTCGTTTTTAAATGGAGAATGTCTAACTATATTTATTGAAGAGTACTCGAGCACTCCTTGAATTATTATTCTTTGCATTCAATGGTATAATTGAGTGAGAAGAATATGTGTTCTCTCCCACCCTCACTTGTTTCTTGATATTATTTTCTGTTGTTGGTGTTCATTTATGCTTCTTCCATAACCTTATCGAGTGGGATGTGTTTGCAACAATAGGTAGATACTAGTGGAAAAGGAACACTGGACTATGGTGAATTTCTTGCTGTTTCACTCCATCTACGAAGAATGGCCAATGATGAACATCTTCACAAGGCCTTCTCTTACTTTGACAAGGATGGTAATGGTTACATTGAGCCAGATGAGCTCCGTGATGCCCTAATGGAAGACGGAGCAGATGATTGTACTGATGTAGCCAATGACATCTTCCAGGAAGTAGATACAGACAAGGTGATGATCCAATTTTATGCTATTGAAGATATTTTTGACAAGGCAGATCTGTATTTGACATTATTACTTTGTAAATGCAGGATGGGCGTATTAGCTATGATGAATTTGTGGCCATGATGAAAACTGGAACTGATTGGAGAAAGGCCTCCCGTCATTACTCAAGAGGAAGATTTAACAGTCTGAGCATGAAGCTGATGAAAGATGGTTCTCTAAATTTGGGGAGTGAGTAACATGTATGTATTCCTAGACTGTGATCCTTTGCTGCATGCAAGTACCAGAACAGTCCCCATAACATTGTGCACCTTCTTCCTTTTGTGATTATTTGTTGGGCTCCTGATTAACTGGGAATCTTTTACTTGGTGGTTTACAAGAATCATGGAGGGCTGAGTATAACTTTATCTCTGCAAGTTTTTATTTTGTAAGAACCTTGCAGCCCTGATACGCCATGTATGATTCTGCCCTTCTTTACCACATCGGCGTCTGGTAATTGTTTCTTGTCCGAAGTATGGGACTGGCCAACTGTGTAGTTCTGTAGTATATTGTTGTCGAAGAAACATGGTCACAGTAGTGTCTGTGTACGTGCTTTGGGCTCCAAATTTCGCATGCATGCACACTAACATGCGAAATGTAGTAGATGATCGTTCGAGTGTTCCCAAATGCGTATATGCATTTTAACCTTCTGACTGGAGATTGAGTTGGTTTGACTCTGACAAATAACCAAAAGAAAAAAAAAAAAATAGAAGGGAGAATATGTACTTACATTTAGTTCTATCACTCAGCCATTAGCCAGGCATAAATGCAAAGTTCGAAAGTCAGATCGACCATTGGGCCAATACGGCGTTCCCCAAGGTTTAACTAGAGATGCTAATTGGATCTCACTTATTTTAAATGGTAATTTTAGGTTTGTTATCTATTTGCTAAACGATGCCATATGCCGTTCAAGTAGAACTAAAATTGTAAAGATACTAATTAACAAATTTAGTGATAAGCATTGATGGATGTATAGGTAATAATTAGACGAAATAAATTTTGGCTTTGCATTTGTGAAGTGTTTTTACCAAAAGGGTTCTATATTCTTAAGAAACTAGCGAGGAACTTTAGCAACAAACTAACAGGATATGTCTGGACTCTTGACTAAAGAAAATTTAAACGAGGCCCAGAAAGGGCCTCCTCTTAAGGCCTTTCTTCTGTTAGGAGATAAGTCTTCAATTCATTCTCCTTGGAGTCCTCGTCTTCCCTGCAATTTAGATGAGTGGCACGTGCTGTTGCTCATATCCAAGTTTCACATCCATAGACATAACATGACACGAGGATGGTCTGCCATAAACAATGATCAAAATCATCCACCTTATTGGTCACGGGTTCACATGAAATGGACACACTTGAACGTACGGATCAGCTTTTACTCTATGGTTAATCTACGGGAAATTTACTCTGACCCCCCAATTAGATTTCAAGAAAACACTTAACCCCACACTTTTCCTAAACTAACACTTATCCCCCAAAAAATTATCACTGTTTTCTCAAAACTAACACTTACCCCCCAAATATTTGGGGGATAAGTGTTAGTTTTTTAGGAGTATTTGGGGGGTAARTGTTAGTTTAATAAAAATGTGGGGCTAAGTGTTTTCTTCAAATTTAATTGGGGGGTTATTATCATTTTCCCGTTAATCTACAGGGTGATGGATTCTTCATAGAGACTTTAACCCAAAAGAAAACAAATAAACAAAGGATGTGAGGTGTAGGTTCAAGTGTCATTTCCCAGGAGGAATTCAGGTGACTCGAACCTCTTAGCTTGTCACATAAATCTTGTGATTTTTGGAAATTTTGGTTGTTCTATTCACATTCAAAGTCTGACTAATCCGCAAGATAGATATCATTGATTATTAATTGGATGACATGACAACTAGCTGCTAGCTCCTACCTGTTGAGAATTTCATGGGTTTCTGTGTCTTGTTAGGCGCTGTGGCGGTTTGTGTTAGTCACTGTCATGAAAACTCCCTAAATAATAATACAATATACCACGACTAGAAATAATTATCCCAACGTGCCGAAATTAGATATTTGTTGAAGTATATTTATACACCATTAGCTTAGGTTGGATGAATATGATTATGCGTATAGTCGAAACTTACTTGCAGCCCCGCACAGTTCCACATAAGCTTTAGTCATCGACAACGTCACTGTAACCTCCATTTTCACATACTAACAACCCTATCCAATAACCATAAATAACTCATCTTTTCGACATTTTGAGAATAATATCATTATACATATACAAATTTTTATATAATTACTATAACATTGTTCTGCTATTGTTCATATCTTATGTTACATTCATTACTAAAGAAGAATTGTTCATATCTTATGTTACATTAATTACTAAAGAAGAGTTCATATATATCCAATATCATTTGCGAATTACAAACTGAATCATCATTTTCATGTCATAATTTCCTTGTTTTCTTTCAACAGTGCATGCATTTACTGTAATGATTTCAAAACGTTGGCAGTGCAACCATTAAAAATGAAGCTTATGTTGGAAAAGTTATTGGGAGTTTAGGGACAACCAATGTTAGTGAAATTTGATAACAACTTTGCTGTTCAATGTAGGGCTATATATAGCTTTTAATTGGTCAAAAGCTAGCACCAGCAAAATTAATGATATATAGTGCAAGGCGTATAATTAAATTTGAAGTGCGAAGTGCACTAGGAAGATGGAGGTTACTTGTAGAACTTGTTCACATTCAGTCGACATAGACTTTTGCATGCACAGAGAAAGCTTTGATTTAATTACTTACAAGTCCTGGTTAGAATTCCATAAAACACACGAGGCAATGCCTTTTTCTTGAGCACCAAAAAGGCTAGAAGAAATATACCTAAAAAAGCCATTTGTTTATAACACATGATTTCTCTGCAAAACATTTTGGTCCAAAGAGTTCCGTAAAGCATTACTCTGAGTACACACATATCTGAAATGTTCAAATGGTCCCGAGTTCTAGAGCAACATTAAAATTTTTTCCATGGATACCACAACCCACCCTGTTTTCATTTGATTGTGCTAGTGCTAGTTCTGTGGCCTATTGAGACTTCACATGAATGACCTATCATGCTTCAAAGGAAGAAATCAAAGTGTTTCTGTAAATGTCTGTCTGGACTAGCCTACTTCCTGCTGGTTTGAGTTCAATTATGGCTCCTTGCACGTGCTTTCACATGGATTCTGCAGTTTGATGATGGTGATGATGATGTGATAATAATCGACAACCTGGGTACTTTTTACACTCTTAGTTGTCGGTATAGAAAGTACACAAGTGTACAACTTTGATTTAGATGCGACTCACATTTATAAATAGTGAGTGGGATTCTCAAAGTTTAATCATTAAATTGATTACTAAACTAGGCCAAGCCACAACTTTGGTGAAAATGAAAATGCTGTAGATAACAACATTTTTGTATCAACAAGAGTGCATGGAGAGCAGGACAGGGAAGCAAATCAAAAAAGAAGAAATGTTTGTTTACCACTTCTGATTACATTCTTGTGACAGATATTTTGAATATCTTGTGCCACTATGCGCTTTTGTGACTGATATTTTGAAATATTTTCTGTCACTGTATGTATTATTTGCACCAAAAGGGACCCCAAACATATCATGAGTCCTATTGAAGGCCAAAAGATGAAGAAGCAAAGAGGATACTTACCCATCAAAATGTTTTCGAACGTGTGAGTGCTTCACAGTAATAGTCCACCAAGATTACCCACTAATTGAAAGAACAAAGTTGACTCGTCAAAAGAGAATTTTAAGTCGAAAGAATGCCAAACCCCACTAACCCTGCTTATTCTATCTCAAAAGTATATGAGTGGCACACCCTAAAAATTAATGATTTGAACTTAAAGTCATCAAATTATGAGCCTCTGTTAGCCATTACTCTATACCTCAATACTGTTGTAAAACTAAATGTGCTCAAGATCAAATAATAAAAGAATAATGCGTGAATCACGATGAACCATTATATGTGTGGCAGCAGGAACAAAAATAAACAAAAGATAATATTAAAGTACTTTAAGTGGTTTGTTAATAGGATCGCTACTTAAGAGTTAAAAAAAAATCATGTTAATGAGAAACCGTTAATCTCAACAGCTTAATTAAGTTTTATAGAAAAAAGAAAAACTTCAAGAAGAAATGCTCAGAAAAAAAGGTGTGGATTTCGTTTTCCTATTTATTGGTCCTAAAAGCATTGTGGAGCGGGATGGAGCGATACTTTTGGATTGGGACACAATGCTTGTGAGTATGGAAATTTACGACTACCACATAATCATCTTCAGTTCCACTCTCAGAAAATGATTTTTTGACCAGCAAATCCTAGCATAGATTGCATTTAAAATGAAAAGTAATAAATATCTCAACCATCCAACGAAAAGTATATGCACAGTTTTAGCTGTTAAAGGCAACTGCACATGTATATGGTTGATTTATTTTGCCACTGAATTGTCATAGGAAAACACCAAAAGTGGTTTGCAGAGTTGATTGAAACAGCTCTCTAGTTTCTATATATATATATATATATATATATATATATTTGTGAGTGAGTTTTTTTTTTTTGATTAACATGACATTTCTACGTGTACTTGTTACTTACATGTAAGACTTAATATTACATTAATAATTGGGGAAAACAAACCGAACTTTGTGTATACACTTTTTGACATTAATGAAATAGAAGCAAATTAATCAACACACCCACTTCAATTCTATCCAAAGAACTTCCAAGCCCGGAATCTGCAAGGTTACAAATTAAGCGTGGTCGATGTAGCTTTTTGATGGCGAAGTTTGACAAACTCTTAATCAACGGTTAGGAATTCATGATGAAGCTCACCGCACGCACTAGATATATAAATGACAAGTGAGAGAAAAAAAGGATTATATTTAACTAATTAATGAGCCAACCAATTTGAGACGTAAGGATGAGAAACACCATCTTACTTCTTTCTTCTTGCAGTAGAACAAGTTCTGTTACTCTAATGATATGACAGATTAGTTTGTTCTCTTCATAACCTAAGCAATTGAGTTCAATACAAATTCCTATTAAATCCCATTTAAGTGGATATATATATACCGAAATAATAGCCAAATAAATAAATCAATAATAATAATAATTACTTACTATATAATAATAAAGTATAGTTACAATTGATAAATTGTATATTAATTTGTTTCTTATGATATGATAAATATGATTTTTTTTTGTACATATACTTGGTTTTATGATCCAAACAGAAATATAAAATTTTGTTTATAGAAATAATTTAAAACAAGGCAATGATTGAAATCAGAAGCAAAAATAGAAATTTGATTTAAAAAAAATATATATTTTAAATACGACGTTAAAAAATGAGAGCGAAACAAAAGAGTACCGGAAAAGCAATGGATCGAGAAGGGAAGACAAGTATTAATGTCACGTGTTTTTTATTAGATTAGTCCAGTTTTGCCACGTGATGGAAATCCAAGATATCAAGCTTAGAGTAAGCGATGTCGGCCAAACCACCTTATCTTGGACCTTTTATAAAACTAAGACTTGTAGGACCAAACCAAAAGCACTCCACTTCCACTTCCAGTTCATTTTTTCGTCACGTGTGCTTTAATTTTCTACACCGAACCTGATGTTGCCACAGAAACTGGCAACTCGCATGCAAGCACCCTTCTCTGAATTTTACAATTCTTTTATTGTCTTTAATTAACAATTAACCCTTTGCTTTTTCTCACTTCTTCATACCAATTTTGGAGGCAATAAAGAAATAATGATTGATGTCGTTCAACAGGCGGCGATTCAGACTCATGTTGAACATGTATACATTTAATTAGATTTTGTTAGGATTACGAGAATCGAGTCAGATTAATACTTCTTTGTCCAGTTAAGGACGATTTGAGTTTTTCGCTTACAATACATTCATTCATCAGAGTAAATTCCCCCCAGGAAAGTTTTAGAGTCAGGGTTCGAGTTTAGGGAGAGAAGTATTATGCTCACTGAACTTTCTTCAACTCTCACCGTAGTAATAAGAATAAAAGATATAGTTGTATGTCTATAAAACATTATTAAGATTTTTTTTTAAATAATTAATTGACCTTTTGCATTGATTGATTATTTTTACATGAATTCGAATAAATATTTTATATTAGATAGCCTTAATGTGTATTTTAAGGATACATATAAAGTCTTTAAAATTTATATATTTTATTTATTCTAATTATTAATTTACATAAAAAAGTTATATTTTTATTACAAAAAATTTAAAATAAGTGAAATAATTAATTTATTATAACTTTTATGATAGATCAAAGACTGAGATAAATAAAAATACATATATTTTAATAAGATACACGTTAAGATTAACTATTAATATATTTATTATTAGCTTACAATTAATTATAGTTTAGTCAATACATTGAATATATTAAGCTGTAGCTAAGATTCGACATTAGAAATTATACAATTACACTAGTTCCAAAATTTTAAACAATCAACATTTAGGATGCGAACAAAACCCCCATTCACACTTCTAAAAGACCAATTCCTTTTAAGGGAAACGTATTTTGGGCTTTTGTCTAAATCTATCATTTCATTCTACGATATTGAGCATTTATTAACGGCAAAGTCGAATTTGTCACGGTACAAACACTCTTGCTCTCTCTTTCCAAACAAAAGAACAAAAATTATTAATACAAATGTAAATTAAATAGAAAAATAGACGAAAATGATAAAAATCGTTCAATGAATGTTGTTCCTATCTTATGTCGGCTATAGCTAGCTATCTTGTTTCATGTTCTCATTATTGTGACAAGGATAATCGAAGCTCAATCTGCATCTTAGTTTCATGCATACACATGTCGGCAATACTAACAATTCTTTCTTCTTTTTTTTTTTTTTTTGGGAATTTATGTGGTCACTATCATTCACATATACAAAGATGGGATTCTTCAATAATTGGGAGATGTGAGATGCTAGCTACTATAGGCAGATTGATTGGAGTGGTCAATTAACTCTGCGTTAACGTTGATTCATATCGTGAAGACCTTAATAAGGTATATATATACAAGAAATCGTGTAACATTATTCATTGTAATTTGTGCATGCATGTGTTGCATGCATGTGCTTTTCTAAAACAGAAAGAGGCGTTTCAGTTAACCATGGCATATCTTAGCTTGTTGGGATTCATCATTTCGATCAGATGACAAGCCGAAGCCAGCCTTTGTTTTAGTACTGATCTGATCAAATAGTGAAACCACTTTAGTGATTGAAATGTATATATATGCATACTTAATTCTAGTGAAATTGAATTATTAACGACTTGTAGATGGGTAAAAGATTAATTCTAGGCACATATTATATGATTTTCATATCGTGTACGCATTATTACTTTGATTAGAGAGAACCCGATCCATAGGGATGTACCATTGTTATTATATATATGTGCATGATAATGATATAAGCTACTTTCGAATTTAAGTTAAAACGTATTTATATATTTCTCTTTAAAATAATTGAGCAAAGCTCATAGTAGATTTGAGTCTGGACTGTTGAGAGAGAGAAGACAGAAATTCTCATCAACATATCATCACTTACTTCCATGTAAATCATATGAAAACTTGCAGATGAAAGGCATTGAATTTATTAGTATTAATAGAGCATATTAAGTTGTCGCTTAAAAGGCACGTGGATAAGAACTTGCTTTTGGACTGGGTGTTGTCAACTAAATTAACTTTTTTATTCCCTCATGCCCAGACCAGTAGAAGGCCACTCACTCACTCACTGTTGTGGTCTATCTAGTTGCTCACTCAACTTCAACTAGCCGGCCAAGTCGTGGCCAACCAGGTTAGGCTATGTTGAGTCTGAGTCTGCCTACTTAATGTCCCCAGCAGGTACAGGGCCAGGGCAGTACCTTTCTTTCCTTTGAGGTAGGGGGACAGAGTGATCCATATGAAGTTTTGTTTTTGATATATGTGTGCTCATAAGCAAATCAAGTTCTTCACGGCGCCGAAATTAAGCTCTTTTAATGCTTATAAAAACCTCTCAATCCCCCTCCAACATAACCACACAACAACCTCTTCTATCTATCTCTCTCTCATTCTCTCTGAAAACTTAATAGTTTTCACGTTATTCTTCAGACAATTTCACTCTATCACTCCAATCTTAATCTCTCTCAAAATGATGAACTGTCTCCAGAGTTGGCCTGAACCGATTGTCCGAGTCCAATCTTTATCCGAAAGTGGCATCACTGCTATCCCAGAAAAATACATCAAGCCAATCATTAACAGGCCTTCACTCACCACTGAATTCGATCCTCATGTCAACATTCCTGTTGTCGATCTCCAAAGCATGTTCAGCAACAACCAAACCCTCCGTGAGGAGGCACTGAGTCAAATCTCGAACGCATGTCGTGAGTGGGGTTTCTTCCAAATCGTTAACCACGGAGTTAGCCATGAACTGATGAAAAATATGCGTGAGCTCTGGCGTGAGTTCTTCAAACTCCCACTTGAAGTCAAGCAGGAGTACGCCAACTCCCCTCTTACGTACGAGGGCTATGGTAGTCGCTTGGGCGTGGAAAAAGGCGCCAAACTTGATTGGAGCGATTATTTCTTCCTCAACTACATGCCTCTCATGCTCAGAAACCCCGGCAAGTGGCCTGCTCTTCCAACTTCTTGCAGGTGTGTGTATGCAACTCTCACTGCATGATATAAATATGTTTTATGTTGTAATTCTGTTAACTACATATACATCTTGTGTCATTTTAGGATACCCAACACTATATTAATATATATTACAAGATTTTTCCTTTTTCAATCCTTTTTCATCTTTACCCAAAACTCTCAAAAAGATTTTTATCATTAAACCTTTAATATGATTAAATAAGTAATTCTACAAGTTTATAGGATTTTAATACAAAAGCTAGAAGCCGAGTTTGCATATTTTTCAAAGGACCAACGAGTAAAGTTGGCACATATATGCTTTCTTTCTCTGTTTTTAAACTGTTCCTCAAATTTTCATGAATAGTTTTTGACTGGACTTTTCTTTTTCGGAGTTTTCTCTAGTACTATCAGATCCAGAAGAAACAAGGCTGGGAATCACTCGATAAGTCAAAGCTTCATCATTAAAATTTTTTGACATATGGGACAAACTAAATTCAAGTTGATTTCATACTTCAGGGCACAGAATACAAGATATATCTTTTTGTCACATTGAATCTTTCCTTAATTATAGAATAACTACATCAGACGACGGAATCTCTGTAATTAAGACATGATCCCACATATATAGGTGACCTTTATTATGTAGCGAGCTTGAGTTTTTGCTAACTTAATTGTCAGATTGTTTAGACTCCGGACGCTTTGCCCAAGAAAAAAAGTTGAGAAGATGACTTTCCTTTATGTCCAATTTCAAAGATGAACTACACGAAAAGGGTTTTTGATCACACGCTTATTGTGCAGTAATTAGTTAAATTAAAACTTAGCTAGCTTGCCCAATAATTAAACCCACAAAAGGAGTTCTGAACATCCATATATATATATATATATATATCAATCATCACCCAACTTCTGACCAATAATAACTGTTAGTGTTTATATTAATGTTTGCAGCATATTGGATGGTTAAGATGTAAAATATCTAATCTCTTCTGGTGTTATTACTGCAGGGAATTGGTGGCAGAATATGGAGATGAATTGGTAAAACTTTGTGGAGTACTGATGAAGGTGTTGTCTATAAATCTTGGACTAGGAGAGGAACAGCTTCAGAATGCTTTCGGTGGAGAGGACATCGGTGCCTGCTTAAGGGTTAATTTCTACCCAAAATGTCCACAACCAGACCTTACACTTGGTCTCTCCCCACATTCAGACCCCGGTGGCATGACCATTCTCCTCCCTGATGAAAACGTTGCTGGACTCCAGGTTCGGAGAGGCGACAATTGGCTCACTGTTAAGCCTTTTCCAAATGCTTTCATTGTCAACATAGGGGATCAAATTCAGGTCTCTCTTTTCTCTATGAAATTGATTATATTTTCTATTAAACTCCTCTCAATCGTATGTGTTTGATATTAATAATTTGTAATTTGATGTTTATGAATTTATCAGGTTCTTAGCAATGCAATTTACAAGAGTGTGGAGCACAGAGTGATTGTGAACTCAGGGAAAGAGCGTGTCTCACTGGCTTTCTTCTACAATCCCAAAAGTGATAAACCGATTGAACCCATCAAGGAGCTTGTGACTTCCAGCCGTCCTGCACTATATCGATCCATGACATATAACGAGTACAGGCTTTACATACGGACAAGAGGTCCCTGTGGCAAGGCACAAGTCGAATCCTTAACATCCAACAGATGAGCAAAAACTAAAATTATCCCTAGAAAAGTCATGGAAAGTTCGATTTGGAGCATCTAAACAACCCTCTTTTCAATAATATAATATAGTTAATTGGCTTTCTGGAAAGTTGGAACCGATGTTGCATGCCACAATCAAGCAGGATCACGATGATATGATGAAGCCGGGGAACTTTGATTTCTTCCTTTTTAATTTGCTTTAGACTTTACAAGTCCATGTCTATGTCAGTTCCGGAAACAAAATAAACAAAAGCATGTTGATGTTGTGTGGATCTATGTATGGTGGAGATTCTTCCACGCTTGTAAGACAAGTTGATTGCCTGATTTAATTGAGGAAAGAAGAAATATTTTATTATGTGAATGGAGGTGTATGATTGATGGAAGCTTTACCACTACTTGTGATGTGCTATCAGCCTTTTGTGGATAAGTTGGGAGTGATTCATGTGATCCAACTTTTCACCAATCCTGCACTTTTATGGTCTTTCTCTTTCAAACCGCTACAAACTCCAATATGGCCAAGAGATTAATTGAGCTACTCAACCTTAATTTTTATTAGTTTTAATCTTTAAATAAGTTTTCATATTTGGGGGCTAAAATAACTTCTTCGTCATCGTTGTAGATCAGTTTTATTCATGAATTAAACACATTATGAGGTCGATTGCAAAACTTCCCAACACCAAAAATAAAATAATAAATATTAAAATTGAAATGTGTAAACTTTTAGCTTCAAGTACATACATTTTTGTCAATCAAACTAAACAATTTTGTGGATGATAAAGAATTGTTAATAACAAAAGTAGAGAGATATTATATTTGATGAATACTACTAGCTAATACACTTAATAGAGGCTTTAAAGAGTTTTGATAAGAATAAAAATCATGTTATAAACAATTATGAGTTTAGTTCTAATTTTAGGGTTATTGTTATAAAGTCATCAAACATAACGCGACGATTTGAAATTTTTTTTAGAGGGGATTATTTTTTAAAAGACTTTTCTCAGCAAAACACATATAGGAAAAAGAATGTCTTTGAAGCTTTCTTGATTCTAAATAGCTGGATCTATGTTATTTACATAAATTGGAGCAAAATTAAATTTTTTTTTGGGTTTCTAAAGAAAATATAACCCAAAAGAATAGTAATTGAAAAATAAAATTGAAGAATGTTTTATTTGAGGTAAAAAATTTCGTAGCTTTGTATTTAAATTAAAGCTAATCTCTTATTTAAACAAATACATCTGACATCCAATAATTAAAAATATCTAAATAATTGAGATTAAGTTATGTTTGAACCTACCTCAAAACAAAAGTCGTGTTTAAACTTGAAACTGCTAGAAGATAAAAGAATCCTTGAACAAAATTTAGTACGGAACAGTTCATTTTCAAAGATAGTAGTGTACCCACAACGAAGTTCCGAGATATAGTTGTGAACAATTTGAAACCCACCATTCATTAATTTCATATTTTTCAGTCTTGCACTTGCTTTCTCAAGTGAATTTCGTGTCACACGGGCATAAGATTTCTTATCTTAAATAATACTAGTCTTGTTTGAAACAAAGAAATTTTCAAGTTTTTGATGATGTTGATGGAAGCTAGCATGTGCCTGATACACACAAAGAATTGTCATATTTGGAACGTCATCACTTACTTTAGCATGGTGATTTACTTTATTAAATCAATTAAAGAAAAAAAAATCACTACAAATCATTGCAAAAGTTATATTTGCAGCCGTTCAAATAGTCCACTTCTCATACATTATAGGGCAAACCCTCGGAGAAGACACATTAAATTTTGATCCCAATTGTTCCATAAATTTTAAATCTTAAATTCTGTTTTAATAAACAAGATATTATGAATTTAAGATATATATAAAAAAAAAAAAAACTATTGCATATAAATTTTTGAAAGTTACATATAATGCACACGATTTTTTCTTGATACGAGAAAATCATCATATTAACGTGATACGTGATATATTTATTAAAATTTTATTATGTAACTTAATTAAGAGAAAAATCTACATGTAATCAACCCATCTAATTAACGTTTTCTTTTAGCTTTGCCCACACTAAACCCTTTCCTCGATAAATTATGTTGGGTGAACATAATGTGAACAATGGAAAGATTGAGATAGAAAAATTATGACAATAATAATAATAATTCATAATAATAATGCTCTTTTTTCTTAACATATCTCTATCTTGACAGCTATATATATGACATATGATTTCAATTTTTTTTTTCCATGTGTTATATTGTATGCTAAAATATGGTATTTAATAACTCAAGTTGCCTCGTATTAAACTTAGATTTAAGAATAAATCTTCATGACTTTTTCAAAATAATTATTAATATATATACCTTTATCCAAGAAATTAAAACTCGAAATTTTCAATTATTAAGTAGTTAGTTAAGGGTGTTCAAAATCCAATTCAATCTACCAAAACTAATACATCCAATCAAATCCAACTTTAATTGGATTGAGCAATTTAATAGATTGGATTGGATTTAAAAACTAAAAGAAGAACTTATTCGGATTGATTGTCGGATTATGCGATCAAAATCTACCAATAATTAATCCAATCCAAGTAAAAAATATATAATCCTAATCAAATGTAGTTGAGTTTAATGATTTAACTAAAATATATTTATATATATATATATATATATAGGAATAGTCCATTTATTTTTAATGTAGAATGTTTATGATTTTTCTTATATCATATGATATTAGATTTATGTCATTTCATCAAGTAATAATTTTGATTAGATATTTATTAAGATTGGATTGGATCGGGATTTATGACTTTTGAAAATGGATTGGATCAAATTGGATGTCAATTATTTAGATCTTGTTAGATTAGATTAGGATGATTAGTAGCCAAATCCATTCGATCAAACAGACATTTTTATAGTTAGCTATGAAATTAATATCCTCTTCTTCTTGTATTTGTATTGTAAAGACAAATAGATAATAATTGAAGAATTATGTACATAACTAGCTTGTCCTTATTATATAAAAATTTTCTAACCATCCAAATATAAATCTCTACAAATACTTCTCCAATAATCAGTTAAGTAACTTTATTATTTATGATAAAAAAAAGATCACTAATAAAAAAAATTGTACTATTAATATGTATAATGAACCATCGTATAAATTTGAAAATAAGTTAAGTGCCTATGAAAGAATTTTTTAAAAATATATAAAGAATCATTGTGTAAATGAGAGAAATTATGTTGCTAAAAAAAGATTATGTACAAATTGGCCATTAAATGAATTGTATAAAGACATTTTAGAGAATTATGTATAAGATAAATCATTTGTAGTAAGAGTAAAGCTAAAAAATTTAGTTATTTAAATTTGGATGAAATTGTCTAAAAATAGGTGTTAAATTAAAAAAAAATTAAAATATCTTAATGATACTTAAATTCAGACTTCAATAAGAAAACAAATACCCTCTTGGAATTGGAGGTTTTCAAAAGTAACATTTTAATTTCTATATTTTAACTTAAAAAAATATGAATTTTCATCATTAAAATTATTAATTTACTTCAAAAATTGTGTTAAATTAATCACTTTACTGTATTCAATAAGTTTTATAATAAAAGAAATATAATTTTAAAAAAATAATAATATAAATAAATATTATTCGATATCTTAATATAAAAATATTGATTTATCTAAAGCTGTTTACTATATAAATGATACAATTTAAAGTGTTAGTTTTAAAAGCTTATAGGTTATGGGTGCGGATAAAGTTTTCGTAAATATAATTAATGAAGAGGTTTAATGGGAGTGGAACAGAAACACACGTTTAATTAAAGTTGTTAAACAATCTTTATATTAACTTTCAAACCTTTTGAAACTTAATTACACTTTATGTACCGAGTTGTGGTTGGCAAGCGAAGAATTTAATACCAATGTTAAACATGCGTTGAATTACCTAGTCGAATTGTTGAGTTGAATAGTCAAAATGTGCTAACACCAATCCCAGCTTTTCCCAACGCTTAAAGTGCTTTAAAATATAGGCCGTATAAAGCCATTCCTTGCGCCCACAGATCACTTTCTGTTCCATGACGAGACGCCATCACTTCCTTGCACCTGCTCAATTAGGGCAATTGCTTCCCAAATTGGACTGATAAGTCAGTTTTCATTTTCACTTTTTTTTTTTCTGTTCTGGGTACAAATTCAAACCAAATTTTCTTTTTCCTTACAAAAAAAATGACAAAATCGCATTAAAGTTTCTTTTTTCATAGCGAAAAATTAATAAATGTAACTAAAGACACATGTTATATGTGTTTACGTAAATAATCAACGGCAACAATTATCAAAGTGTTTAACTAGTCAAAATAACATAAACAATCTTGAATATAATAGTTCTATCACGTTATTAATGTCTTATATCAAAAAAAAATTCTAATAATAAAAGTCATGCAACTTCTTTATATTAAAATGTTCTAGAATTGGTCAAATAATTCCTTAAATTTCATCATATGTTGTTTGAATAACTTTCAAGAATAGAGTTTATTATTAGTGAAAAGTAAATCAATCATATCCTCTCATTTAGATAAAAAAAATTTAAAAGAGAATCATGTCAATTGTGAAGGTATAGTTTTAAAAAATAAATAAATTGCAAGCTAGAATTTGATAAAAAAATTATAATAATTCAGTTTCCAACGATAATGCAAAGAGAAATATTGGTAAAGTAATGGAAGTAGATGATCCCCGCCGACACAAGGCCTGTTAGTCTTAAAACATTTATCCAAACAAGCAAATAGTCAATGACTGATATAATTGATATTTGTAGATCACCACATGTATATTATTTAACTCTTTTTAATTATTTTAGTTACATTCAATTCAAATATTGTTTAACCCCTTTCATTATCTCTTCAAATTATTTGGATCTTCGATTAAGATAGAAATGAGTTTTAAGATTCTGTTGTAATAAATATACTGAAGCTTTTTCTAGATATGCTTTGCAATCTTTTGCTTTTAACGTGTCTATAGGCCCAATAGCCCCTGATCGTGTAGGAACTAAAGCCCAATTGGTTGCGTTTTCCATTAGTCTGGCCTGGTACGGCCCAAAAGCGGCAACATTTCCGCTGCAACTATTTTAGAATGGGATAATATCACATATTACCCTTAATGCTTGGCATAATATTGCTCGAAGATGTATTTTCTAATTCATATTACTTCAATCTTTAAGGTTTAATTATTGTTATCCCTTAACCCCAGTTAACAGTTTTCGTCAACTTTTCCATCAAAGAAATATTGTTATCACTTAACCTTAATTAACTCACAAACCAAATCACATGGTCACAAGCCCACACACATCGATGAAATCGCATTGTCGCAAACCCTCAACAACAATCAAGAGCTCAAACATAATCACTATCTTTGTCGTCACTCATCATCTCACCCAAAAAAAAAAAAAAAAGCCTAACCGTAAATAAAAATCCTTTAGATGTATGCGATGCATTATTATTATTATTATTATTTTGTGAGGTTTTTGGGAAGATAAGAGAAGTTGAAAAAGAATTGAAGGAAAATGAAGAAGTGGGGGAGATGTCTTTTAGAATGTGTATGAATCTGTTATGGGTTTCATGGCTGCTGGTTCTTGTAAAAATTTAGAATTTTGATTTGATATTTTTAGTAATTTTCTTGTACGAATTTTCTATTTTACACTTCTCCGTTAGTGTGAATTTTGTCGAAATTGGTTAAATGGGGCTTAATGATAAAAATCACAAATCTTAAGATTGAATTGGTACAAGTATGAAAGTATATTTTCAAATAGTAATTTGCCAAACCTTAATGATAGTTTATGATACTATCCCATTTGAGAATTAAAAGTTTTGAAGTGAAAGTATAACAAGCATTGCTATACTCATAATTTATTTATATAAACTCACTCAAATAAATTCATGTGACATTATTAAATAATTACCACATCATCAACTTTAATTAATGTATTTAATTTTTAAAATTATCTCTTTCAATCATATCATATTGTATCAATATGTATTTAATTAATGTAAATTTGAATTTGTAAAGGTAATATTATTCAAACAATATACAAAGGTGTGAACTAAATCTTTTATACGACTCAGGAGGTTTAACAAATAGGGACGAGCTTTTAATCTACTGTAGCAGGCAAGTGAAGCATTACTCTTGATGAGATTATTTAATTAAATATTAACATATCAACATAAGTTGTTACTAATATAAAAATCAAGAAAATACAAAAAATAATTAAATTTGATTTTAACAATATCCTAATTCTTTTTATTGTCTAATCAAGCTTTTAGTTTTTAGACGAACCAACTTGACAATTCTGCATTAATATCACTAGATGTTTAGATAGCACTTCTAAAAGTTAGATCGTTGGATGCCTATTAAGTAATGTATTAATTTTCAAGTTACATCTCTGCATTTGAGAAACTAAATGTAAATTTAACATTGACTGAACAATAAAATAAAAACAAAAGAATAAGATTTAATTAGACAATCAAAACAAATTAAGATTTTGTTAAAATTAAAATAGTCCTTCTAAATTGGATATTTCATACATTTTCCTATAAAAATTTAGGAAATTAACCACAATAGCCCTAATTAAGAAGAGTCTTTTAAAAATGACCAACCTCATCAATACATTTATTTACCTACCCACTTCTAATGCTATAACGAAAATACCCTCACCTTCGACCCTCTTAAACCGTAACCTAGTGTCTCCTTTTTAACCCAAACCTACCGAAATCTTTTTTCTCCACCATCCCTTACTCCACTAACTGACCAAATCGAAGAACAAACTCTTCGCGTACTTCATACTTTTCTCTTGATTTAATTTCTATCAATTCTTTTTGATGTCCAACATCTAACCTTCATTCTCTTATGGGTGTTGCTGATGAAAAAACCCATTGTATCCAATGAATTTTGAGTTTTGTGATGCTTGCGAGTGGGTATTTGAAGTTGTGATATGATTATGATGCTTGTGAATGGGACTTGTGCTGGGTTTGTAGTTCTGAATTTTAGGTTTTATAATTTTTATGAATTCTAGACAGTCAATCATTACTAGTCCATGACGGTCTAGCGGTCCTTGATGGTCATTCAAAGCTCTTTGAAGGTTGTCCAACGATCCTTGACGGTCGTCTAACGATCTTTGACGGTCTTTCAATGATCTTGACAGTCCTTCAATGGTCCTTTATGGTCGTCTAACGGTCCTTGACGATCGTTCAATGATCTTGACGGTCCTTCAATGGCCCTTGACGGTCGGCCAACTCTTCGTTATGAGAGCATAAGTTGGGAGCATAGATTGAGTTATGCGAAGGATTGAAGGTGAGGTGAGGTGATAATAGTCATTGAGATAGATTTTGTTAGATAAATCAAAGAAAATTTAAGGGTTAGTTATTTTTCAAAGACCCCATTTAGTTTGGCTATTTCGGTTAATGTTCCTAAAAAATTTTCTGAAAAAGCGAATTAAGAAAAAAAAGGAAAGAATAAGTGATAATTGAAAATAATAAAAAATAATAAGTGATGCGTATGCATCATACTCCTCTACGTTTTTCTCCTTCACATAAACATCATCATGTAAAGCCAGTCTCTTATTATTTATTTATTATCATAATCGTGAGTAATGGATTAGGAAATGGATGGTTTTTCATAATAAATACAATCCAAGATATATATCTTACACACAAACTGATCGAGCAGTGCAGCATGCTCAAACTCAACAAACCAAAATGGAAGATAATTATCTATACCACTCCCTTAATCACCTAACAAGCATTAACATATATGATGCTCATGCTTTGATATTATTTATATATATGTAATCATCAACAGAGATGATTTGATTGCTTCCATGATTAAGTTGAAAGCATAAGAACTAGTTTAGAAAAGATAATCATGGAGCAATTAAATATCTCTATCAATCCACGACTCCGTATTCTGAGAAGCATTGCTATCCGGTACAAAATTTATAAGAAGCTGGGCACTAGAGGCGATGGGCAAGCTGCAGCATTATTCCAGGAAAAGCCTATATCATGAGCAGTATACGAAGTTCTTGCTTGCATGTCTTTGTCGTAAGAATCTGCACCGAGTGATGCAAGAGTGAACATTGGTGACAAAATATCATCTTCAATCCTAGCCCTTTTCGTAGCTCGAATTCCTTCACCAGAATGTAGTTCATTTTTGTCAGCTTCCGAATCAGATCCGAAATCCTTTGCATTTGACTCAGACTCCTCACAGAGTGAAGGCAGTGATGCAGGAGAGTAAGGATTGCTAGGCTTTGTACTGGTGGCCCGGTTTCTATGTTCATCTGCAATTCTATCAAGGTATCTCCCTTGAGCTTGGATTTTAAGCTTCAAGCTCCTTTGAACCTTCAATATATAAAACCAAATGAGAATCTTTAATAAACAGGCACTACAAGTTTTTATATTAGGATTGAACTTCATTCATATATGCTCAGTAGTTATTAATATACCTCAAATTGATCACTCAATCGCCTTTCAACTTCCATCTGCATAAGTAGGGCTTCGTTAAGTTGAGCGGCACTGCAAATGCATTAACATGGAAGCATGAATACCACAACCAAAATAATAATAAATTATCAGGTACTCTATGGAGTCTGCAAAGTATTTAAATTTCATAGGTGATAACTTACGATGTTGTACCAAAATTAGGAAGAATCTCTGAAATATTTCTCCTCTCAAACTTGCCTCCTACAAATTAAAACAGATGTTACATACAATATCAAATTAGAGAATGAGGGTCAACAACAGCTAAGTTTCTTTCTGACCATTTCCTTCTTTTATTGCTATTACCGTTATTTTTTTCTCTTTTATATTGTAATTTTCAATGAATATATACATAAATAAAAATGGAAGTTCTTCAAGATCCCAACTTACTATTAGTTGATTCAGGTATAAATTTTGAGATCCTGTATTTCTGAAAGAACCAAAAAAAAAAAAAAAACAGAGAATTATCATTAAATGAACGTGTGTGCCCCGGGGTGCATATTATATACATTCATGCTTAAATTATAAATAATCAGAAAGAAGTAGAGCACCTGCAAGTGACTTTTGACATGGTAGATGGTCAGTCCATGAACACCCATGGCCTTTAAGATTCCCTTTGGTGTAGCCCCTGACAAGCAAGTAAGTAAACACGAGCCACATGATACAATTATTTACAACAGCGAAAATTTAACTGAATCACATGCAATTAACTCTAACACTACACATATTATAACCATGTAAAATGGATGATTCGTCAAGCATTTGATTAGTGCTACCGATTAATGCATGATCTTATCAAATTGTAGACTTACTATCAGGGCCACCAAGCTGATTAACGGCCTCTTCGAATCGATAATGCAGTTCCTGCGTCCAGCGTAAGCGCTCTTTAGCAGAGCCATCTGACCGACTGGAAGCCATCTCAGAGTTAAGCGATGGAGTGGCCCAAGCACTGCATGAGCAACTGGCTTCCCTGTGGAGAGGATTATAGAGACAAGAATAACCAAGACAAATACAGTTGTAAATAGAAGCCAATCAATGTGGCGATGAGCACTAAGAAAGTTTGATTGGATCAGATTCCAAATGTTGTCGCTAATTGTCGGAATTTCCCAAGTCTTCGCGGAGTCCAAATCATATCAAACTCATATTCTTGTGTTCCAAATTCAACTCTTTTGCAAGGAAAACCAAAGTCAGGGCCTGATACGGCCAAAAGTAGCACCTACCCGAGTTAACCGTGTGAACAGGTGAAATTCAATTATCATCTGCCTTCTTTAAAAATACACAACACTCTCTGTTTATGTGCTGTGTGGTATGGTAGGGATATTGCTTTAGGATGTAAAGGCAATACCTCTCCTGCCTTGCTAACGATTAAACAAGAAGAATGCATGAGCTCCTCCCAGGAGCACCCTCCGTGGTTGAACATCACCCAAATGATGCTTGCCTTATATAATAATCTGAATATGGTTGCTCTTGTCATGCAATAAACTCTTAATTAGGTAAGTAATTGATAAAACGAACATGATACTGCTCCCCTAGAGTTCCACAGTAAGGGAAGTCGCCTTTGACAAAATCATTAAGAAGGATGGCATTTGTAACCAACCAGGCAAATATTATTCACGCACTGTCATGAAATAGCGAATTCTACTATATATAAGTTAAACATTTAAGCATGATTCAGCAGGGAAGCCTGTCAAAGCATCTGCTATAAACAAACATCACAACAAATTCATTACATAACTTCAACTTTTAAAAGAAACATTTCTATACTATGTCAGCCACTTGAAGATTGCTGTTCAAATCCCTCCACCAGTAACATCGTTTTGGTGACTACTACTGCCTGCCCCTCTTCATGCTGCAAGATGGGCACTTATATTGCTTAATATTCTCGGCTTTAGCAGGTGTTATCTTCACACACTTTCCATGAAACCACCTCTCACAGATGTCACAGCCAATCCAAAATTCATCTGCATTGTAATTTCCAGCGCAGCTCCCACATAGGGTTTCACTATGTTCATCTTCCTCGTCCTCGTAACTCTCGTCTGCAAGCTTAGGAATGCTTTTCACTTGGCCATCACTTGATCTCTACACAGATGAAGAATCCAATCAATCAATACAAATATAAGGATGCGTTAATAGTAAAAAAGAGTAACCACAGCCACAGTTAGATTAAGGTGGGAAGAATTCTTCCTTTGATGCAGGAAGGCAATAAATGGAAAATGAGATCTCCTCAAGAGTTGTTAATCATCTCCTACGAGGAGTTACTTGATACTTATACAACATAAGAATGGCAAAATAACCTTGAATTGTTCATCAAAGTTTTCAATGGACTTCTTTATCTGAATTTACTTTTAACAACAAATATAACCCCAAGAGAAATAAAGATGCATAATACTAGATTGAATCTCAAAACCTTGCAGAAAAACAAAAATGAAGAAGTTAGCAAAATTCTATCCCACAAACCTTTGTGCTGGCCCGAGACTTGCTACTACTATCCACACTGGGCTTATCTTTTATAGGCTTTCTCTCTGTTACAACTTCAAACACAGTGGGTAGATCATTGATCAAGCTAAATAGACGTTTCCTGTTAAGTAAAAAAGAATTATCAGCATACATGCATATAATGAATTTCCTGGAGAGCCAACTACATCACAGATCAACAAAGGTGACCAGTAAGCAATCCTTAAAATCCCAGGTGGCCCAGTGTACACCTATCACTCAAATCAAATTTGCAAGCCTTTGCGAAACTAGAGTTCACATATACATATGACTAACTATAAGCTGTCATGAAGTGAATTTTGTCTCACTCTTTGTACAACTTCTGTCAAATTTTTGCAGTACCCAAAAACGTAATATTTTTGTAATAATACCAATGGCAAAAGTAAAGGGAAGATAGTAAAGGTGTAAGAAAAAACAGATTTCAATATGCATAAGATATCTTTTTGTACATGCACATTAGACATGCATCTACAAAATGCAAATATTTTATCAGTGAAACCATATGCATTGTGTAAATGATGGTTGACTATGAATTATAATAAACAGAAAACAAAGGAATGACAAAAAGAGGATTGGCGTAATTAGTATCAGTTATCTCGCCTACTTTCAGAAACTAGCTTTCATAATCGACTCATGCCAGAAACTATAGAAAAAGAATTGACCCAACTAATATCAACAGGAAGAATGACAAAAATCTAGGTATTCAAGTTATAATCATAATTGAAAAAAAAAAAAAAGTAAGAAAAATAAAGATCCTTCTCTAGTAAATAAACAGTGCTCCATTCTTCCTTAACTCAAACTGCATAAATCAAAATCATATGTACACCTCCAAATATGTACGAAGCAAGTCAAATGACACTACAAAAAAACCCAAAAATAAGTAAAGAAAACTACTTTAATTTCATCTAAACCTAAACAGTTCAATACAAGAACTACTATGCCAAAATTATATATCACTATTAGCACCTAAAACAGTCAATTAGTTGTCAGTAATCAAATTGAGTTAAAAAGATCATTTAATTCAAATGCAAGTAGGGAGTTCCAGCGAAAAGGAAAGGCAAAAATTATACCTTTCATTGCGGTTAAGACGAGCTCCAAGATAGAAAGCCACAGAAAGCAACCACGAATCAGTGTGCACCGCAACTAGAGACAGCCAGTCCTTGCGGTTCATTCCATCTCTTGCAAAATTAATCCCAAGCGCCGGCTCCGGAAGCTCTGGTGGAACTTCCTCAGCTGGCAGAGTCACTTCCCACGACTCATTCGGATGTCCATACAGGCACAAATTCTCCTTATCTAAACCAAAACCCCCAATTTTGTATTTGTTTTTTTGTCCAAATGAAAAAAAATGGTAGTATTATAAATTCGAAAACTACAAATATTGTTCTTTAATTCAATTCTAATTTAACAAATCTACTTCAGTTTAAAACTATTTTTCAAATTCAATTAATGTTATGTTTGTTCCCAATTTCCAGACAAGCAAAGTAATAGCATGGAAAATGCATATAAAAAAAAAAAAACTCAAAATTCAAACTTTAGTTCCAAACTCAAGGAAATCCAGAAAATGACCTAATTACGCATAGCAAATGAGAAGCTAAATCAAAATTCAATTAAGTAGAGAAGTACAGCTCCGATCTACAATTGCTATTTACCTGGATCACAGAGTCCGTAGAATTCATCGACATCTGCGAGAGTATTAGAGAAGAAAGATCACGCGACGTGTCATAGGCAGTCAAAGAGAGAGAGAGAGAGAGAGTAGAGATTTGGAGTTACCGTAAGTTAAAGCACGAACAACTCCGGCTCTTCTAGAGCAGAAATCTTTGAAGATCTCCTCGACAGTTCGCGGACTCGAAGCCATTTCCATGGCAAATCAGAGATCCAAGTAAGTTGATTGGATTTGATTAGGGATGTGAATCGGATTTTATTGGAGAATTTGGATTTGGAGAGACATGAAGATGGTATCGAACGCAGAAGAAGATGCACATGTACTCGTGAAAATAGCCTAACTCAGTGTGAAATTAACGCTACAAATGTAATTTATATTGACGCTCCATGTTTTACTATTACCAATTTATAACAAACCACTTGTCAGTACGAGGAGCCTTTTAAACCTCGACTTCTGAGTGCCTTCAGTTAAAATCTTAGTGGATAAATCGTTTTAATATTTACATCCCTTCTCGGAACTCTGTTTTGTTTTGTTTAGTTTTTGTTATAATTTTTCTGGGTTTCTTTTATATATATATATTATATTTTTGTAAATATATATTAAAAATTATATTATACAATTAATTATATAAAAACATTTAATATACTAAAATAAGTTTAGGTCGTCCTAACTTAAAAACTTTATTTATTTAATAGTTAATTTTTTAATCTAAAGATAAATAGTTATTAAATTGATATAAAAAAGTATTTTTTAATTTGTTTTCTCATAAACATAGGTTATAATAAATTAAAAATTTGCAAAAAAATATATAAAAAAATAAATTATAATAACCTCATCTAGTAAGATATTATAGATAAAATATATTTTTAATTTAGATGATGTAATATCAAAAGATAAACATAAAAGTTAGTTGTAAAGTCAAATTTGCTTATACAAATTATTAAAAATAAATTAATATGAATTATGAAAATTCTGGTGAAGACGGAAACTCAAAGGAGCTCGTACTGGAGCAGAAGTGCACAGACTCAAATTTTTATGAATGGATTTAAATATAATTATATGATGTCACCAAGGCGCTTGAAGTTCGACGCCGTCGTTAAAGTGGAGCTTTATTTAGTTGTCTCACTTGTCTGCTTTTGTTTCCGTTGCATATTGTCCGAATCCGTTTGCCGTAATTGGACAATATTAAAATGGGAAGATTTTCTTTGGGCCCTTAAAGAATTTTGAAGAATTGGTCAAATTGTCGCTGACTAAAAAATTAACACTATTGTTAACGAACGATACAATAAAAAGACATAAATATCCTCTTTTCACTTTCTCTCTTCTCTTCATCTTTCCTCACCTTCATCTTTGATACAATATGAATTTGAAGATGAAAATAAGATCAAAGAAGTCATCAACATTTTGAGATCACCTTCCTGCTTTAACACCCTGCACACGTTAACATCTAAAACCTGTGAAAGAGGCAATACCATATGGCTCCTCCAGTATTAGCAATTCTTAGCTCCTCAAAGCATTAAATTACATGCATTTCATATTAAAACCTTTAAAAACAAAACACACCAGCAAATCCCACAATGTCAGCTAGTCAGTATATATCTCCACCTACACCAGCTTTTTTATAAGGTTATGACCATCAAGCAAAATCCCTTTCAAGATCCAGACACAAAGCTATTCACCAGCTATTAGTCTTTTTAATCAAGAGACACAAAGTCCCAAAAGCAAAAGCTTATCAAAATCTGCTACTTCTCTGTCTCCCATTCTCATGCAAAGATTGGAAAACCATGTTCAAGGACAAGCATTGGTTCGATTGAAAAAGCTAAATTTTTTTTTATTTCTTTATTTTCTGTTGATCCACTCCACCATAATCAAGTCTGCTGCCCACCCCCTCAAAATCTCCTCAGAATCATCCTCACCGATGCAGATGCCATCAGCTCTTCCAGTGATGAAAAACAACACTACCTCACCTCACTCGAAATGTCAAATGGCTGGTCAAAGAAGTCAACCTTTAACTCTCGCCCAAGCAAGAACCCAGAAAGAATTGACCACTAAAACCTCCACCCTTCAAGTCAATTCAAACCTGTGCCACCCGTCGTAAAAAAGTTTAGGAGAGTTCATTAAAGACCTTGGGATCGTTGGACTACGGAGATCCGAGATCTGACCTGGAGAAAACGGCAGTGGCTTGGCACCTTTGATACTCCTGAAGCAATATGTGTTGGAAAAATAAGGTGAGCACAAAACACACAAGAAAGAGGAAATAGAATGAAATTGACAACTCAAATAGGATTTTCTTCTTATTCACTACTTCTTCAAACAAAGCTTGAGTATATGACTTTATATACTACTCAAAAAAAAATTCTAGAGTCTAATTTAATGACATCTAATGCAATTCAAGTCACCTAGACGTTTAGACACTCAAAAGACGTACCCTTTCAAAAGATATACACTTTCTAGTGATAACTAAATAGTCTATAGTACATTGGCCATAACTCTCTCAATAAAGCTCCGATTGATGCATAGTTTAAAACGTTAGAAACTAAACAGACACAGCTTTAATTTGATATATTATAAGCTAGATTTGGATAACTGTAGCCCCTCCAAATGCTGATCTAAAGTTACGATTTTTTTTCTTTTCGTAATAAAGTCAAATTTAATTTTTAACACTCTCCTTTAAACTTGACATCTTTCCAACGCCAATCATCACTCTCAGCTTCTGAAAAGTATCATAGTTAAGAGGTTTTGTGAAAATATCAGCAACTTGATCAAGTGACTTCACATATTCTACCTCCACATGCATGTTCTCAATGCATTGTCGAATAAAAGGATAATTTGTCTCAATATGTTTGCTATGATCATGAAACATCAGGTTCTTTGCTAAAGCAATCGATGACTTGTTGTCCACCATGATCTTGGTGGCTTTAATTTACTCAAAATGAAGTTCTTTGAATAATATCTTCAGCCAAATTGCATGACATATACAAGCAGTAGCAACAACATACTTAACTTCACAGGTTGAAAGAGTGACTATGGGTTGTTTCTTAGAATTCCAAGAAATTGCATTATTTCCCAAAAAGAAAATGAACCTTGTAGTACTCTTTCTATCATCAATATCTCCAGCATAATCACTATCTCAATAGCCCATTAACTTGAAGTCATTTGAAGTTGAATAAAAAATTACATAGTCAATAATACCTTTAAAATAACAAAGAATTCTCTTGGCTACCTTTATGTGTGTCTCAAATGAATTTTTCATAAAACAGCTAACAAGTCCAACTAAAAATAAAATGTTAGGTCTAGTACAAGTCAAATACCTTAAACTTCCCACAAGAATTCTGAACAATGTTGAGTCAATCTTATGTAGCCATTTCTCCTCTTTTGAAAGTTTGACTCCACACTCAATGGGTGTGGTTACGGGATTGCAATCTAACATGTTGAACTTCTTTAACACTTTCTTTGCATAAGCTTCATGTGAAATGAAAATCTCATCCACTATTTGCTTAACTTCAATTCCCAAATAGTAAGACCTAAGTCTCATATCACTCATCTCAAACTCTTGAGCCGTAGCCTTCTTGAAATCTTCAGTAATCATTTGATTGCTTCCTGTGAATATAAGATCATCAACATAGATACAAACAAATAATAGATCTTTATTTTTCTTTTTCACATAGAGTGCATATTCATGAGTGCATCTAATGAAACCATTTTCTTGAAAATACTTATCAAGACAATTATTCCAAGCTCGTGGAGCTTGTTTTAATCCATATAAAGCTTTCTTTACTCTTAACACGTTGTCTTCATAATCTTCAATGACAAAACCTAGAGGTTGTTCAACATAAACCTCTTCCTCAAGATGACCATTAAAAAAAACCGACTTGACATCCATTTGGTAAAGCTTCCATTGTTTATGTGTTGCAAGCGATAATAGTAGTCGGATTATCTCCAAACAGGTAACCAGAGCAAAAACCTCCTCATAGTCAACACCTTGTTTTTGCTTGTAGCCCTTTTGCAACGAATCTCGTTTTATATCTTTCTATTTTACTCTTGGAGTTCTTCTTAACTTTATACACTCATTTGACTCCAATTGCTTGATAGCCACTTGGAAGTGGTACAAGTTCCCAAGTGTTGTTCTTCTTAATAGCTTGAATTTCTTCATCCATGGCTTGTATCTATTTCCTATCTTTCATAGCTTCTGTAAAACTCAAAGGCTCATCATTAGAGAATAAACAAAATAGATTCTCATCTTCTAACCTTTCAGTTTCTTCATATAGATCCATAAGGCTTTGATGTCCACGAGGGCCTTCACTTTAGCTTGAAGGAGAAGATGATGATGATGCTACAAAGCTCGTTGTGGGTGTTGTTGGAGGTACAATTCCGCCTTGAGCTCCTTGCATCAGATTTTCTTCTTCATCAAAGTAGGGGAGAAAATCATAAGTAACTTCATATTGTATACTCCAATGCAGGTTGCATCTTCTTCAAATTCAACATCTCTACTAATAAAGACTTTTTGGTTACTTGGATTAAAGAACCTATAACCTTTTGAGTTCTCATCATAGCCAATAAATACCAACTTCTTGCTCCTATCATCAAGTTTTGATCTCTTTTGCTCTAGAACTTGAACATAGGCGATAGAACCAAAGACTCACAAATGTGACGCATTTGGCTTCTATCCACTCTATGCTTCTTAAGGCGTCACATTCTTCAAGCTTTTGGTAGGTGAACAATTTGAGAGATAAATAGCACATGCAACTGTTTCTGTCTAAAACTCTTTTAGCATTGACTTGTTTTTTAACATGGTCCTTGTTATATTGAGAATTATTCAATTCTTCCTTCCGATAACTCTATTTTCTTATGGTGATCTAGGAATGGTCAAGGGACGAAGAATTTTATGTGTCTCACAAAAAACCTTGAATTCGTTAGAAGTTAACTCTCCACCTTTATCAGTTTTAGAGATTTAATCTCATAGCAACTTTCTTTTTCAATAAGAGCTTTGAGCTTTTTGAATGTTTCAAAAGCCTTACTCTTTTACTTCAAAAAATAAACCTGTGTTTTTTTGTGAATAGTCATCAATAAAAAGCAAAAAATAAGAGTTTTTACCAAGAGATAAGGCTTGATTAGACCACAAACATCTGTATAAATAAGTTGAAGTGGCTCAGTGGCTCTTGAATAGAATTGTTTGGAAAAGCTCTTTCTTGAATGTTTGTCAAGTAAGCAGGCTTCACACAATTTATCCAGGTGAATAATTGTTGGAATACCTTTCACTATCTTTTTTGCTCCCAAGTCTCAAAGCCCTCCAAAATTTAGATGCTCATATCTTATATGCCAAATTTATGATGAGTTTTACACATAGCTCCAACGGTCTTCATATCCAACAAGAACAAGCGATTTCTTGTCATAGAAGCCTTAGCAATAAGGCTTCCTTATCTATCTCTAAGCCAACAAAATCGATCTTCCATGTTTATTTTATAACCATTATCCATAAGTTACCAAATACTTAAAATATTATTTTTCATTTTTAGAATATAATAAACATTAGGAAGAATCTTATGACTCCCGTTCTTTAATTCAAATAAAATTGTGCATTTACCTTTAATCTCCACCTTTGATTCATCACCAAAACACATATGGTTCGTCACTTTAGTGTCAAGTTCCATGAATTTGTATCTATCACATGTCATGTGATTGCTAGCTCCATTGTCTAGGTACCACGTATTCTTCTTAATTTTGTGTTCTTCCTTAAGCGTTAAGGAATAATGTGGGCTCATTCACATCTTCCTTATGTATAACGAGCTTTGTCTCTTATTCTTCTTTCATGATTTGACACTCCTAAGAATAATACCCATATTATCCATAAGAATAACATTCAATTTGACTTTTGTAATTATTTACCTCATGGTTACCTCTTCTTATTCCTTTTCCACGACCTCTTGTAGACCACCACATTCTTCCTTCTTGAGAAAAATGTTACTCATCTTTTCCTCTTCCACGACCACGTCCTCATCCACGGCCTCGACCTCTTCCACGTCCTCGGCCTCTTTCACCATTTTCATTGCCTCCTCTTTTGGTATTCAATGAAAGCTTTGCTTGCAAGGCTTGCTCCACTTGCTCTTGCTTGCCTCGGTTCATTCTTTCTTGATGGGATTGTAAGGATCCATTTAATTCGTCGATGGATATGGCCTCCAAATCTTTAGACTCTTCAATGACTACCACCACATGGCTGAATTTTGAGTTGAGAGAGCAAAGAATCTTCTCAACAACACGAACAACTTCTAATTTTTCTCTAAGCCTTAACATTTGGTTCAGCACCACCAAAAATTTTGTGAAGTAATCCAAAATGGATTCACTCTCTTTCATAAAAAGAGTTTCAAACTCAGCCCTTAGCGTTTGAATACGCACTTTCTTCACTTTGTCAACTTCCATGACGGAATTTTGAAGAGTATCCCAAGCTTACTTGGAGTTTGTTGCGTTAGCAACCTTCTCGAACATGTCATCATCTAATCTTTGATGGATGATGGTAAGAGCACATTGATCTTTCTTCCTTTCTTTCTCTAAAGTATCCTTTTAGGCTTGATTTAAAGCCTCCTCATCTAGAAGCGTTACATAGCTTTTCTCAACAATGTCTCAAACTCCCTGCGCGCCAAGAATAGCCCTTATTCGAATTGACCAATTCTCATTATTGAATTTGGCCAGTTGTGGATATTGGAAAGACTGAGTTTGTACTTTAGAAGACATTATCTTGATCTGAGCTCTGATACCACTTTGTTAGAAAAACAAGGTGAGCACAAAACACACAAGGAATAGGAAATAGAATGAAATTGACAACTCAAACAGGATTTTCTTCTTATTCACTATTTCTTCAAACAAAGCTTGTGTACATGATTTTACATACTACTCAAAAGAAAATTCTAGAGTCTAATTTAATGACATTCAATGCAATTCAAGTCACCTAAACGTTTAGACACTCAAAAAACACCCTTTCAAAAGACATGCACTTTCTAGTGATAACTGAATAGTCTATAGTAAATTGGTCATAACTCTCTCAATAAAGCTCTGATTGATACATGGTTTGAAGCGTTAGAATCTAGACAAATACAACTTTAATTTGATATATTATAAGCTAGATTTGGATAACTGTAACCCCTCCAAATGCTAGTATAAAGTTACGATTTTTTTTCAGCAATAAAATCAAGTTTAATTTTTAACAATATGGATCCAAAAGCAATTCAATATTTAAATAGTGGGCTTCTAAGTATGATTTTGACAAATTTGTGATATGGTGTACCGAGCCGATTGTAGAATGGCCTATGTATGTAAAATAATTGCTTAATGCTTTGTCGATGATAAGGTAACTGGGAGAAAATGTGGAGATGAGACCAGATTATCAATTGGATAGTGATCTTCTGATGGCAAATGAGATAGAAATAGCCTTGAGATCTATAATCGATGGTGATATTAGAAAGAAAGTTAAGGCAACGGAGAGATTGGAAAGAAATCTCAAAAAAACCAAAAAAAAAGAATAGGATATGCAATTTGCTTTTCTTTGCCAGCTATGCTGCTGTTTTCCTTTTCACCATTTTACAACAGTCATTATGTTATTCTAAGACGAATGACACATTTACCCGTCAACACGTAAGTTTAATATAACCACCGTTAAACTTTTGAGTAACTATTAAAATGTCGAGATGCAGGCGTTAGTGTGGGATTGCTTGAGTTGCTTTATGTATCACAGCCTAGACCTGAGCCGCGTAATTCACTCACTTCAGTTCCATCGCCTCTTATTCTAGATTTCTTCCTTGGTTTAATTAATTTCAAACTTGATTATGATAATGCTATATGCAAACAACACCGATATGAAACTGGAAAGAATAAAGCTTTCGCAAAACAAGAAAAATAAGGCGCCCATTTTATTTTCGGAGTACATAAGTAACAATTAAAAACGTGCCATCAAATTTCCGGGCATTATTAACTCTCCATTAAGAAATGCAGGAGCTATCTTGGTATAATAGTTTCTATTGCACGGGAATGCAGAAATGCAATGTTCAAACACTCTTGGAATAAAATGCAGATAATAATTTATAACTCTAAATAGATGGAATTCCCAATCCAGCAAAATATGAATTTCCCTTACCAGAAACCCTAAAAAAAAAAAAAAAAAACCAGCAAAGAAAACCAAAAACAAGCTTACATGAGTAAAGATGATGGTGAGGAGGAGCTATCACCAGCTTTTATTAAGATATTAATCGCTTAAGGCCAGTTTTCTGCTCTGTGGTAAGCTTTGAAGGGAACTTTATGTTGAACTTAATTCTCAAGTTCCCTCTTTTGGAGGGCTCCTTGGGAATGGGCATCCCCTCCCCTTTAACAACTTCTTCATAGGAAGGACTGATGATGTTGTTGATCGGAATTGTCAGATTCCGGCCATCTAGAGTTGTCAGCTGTGCCATGTAACCAGTCAGAGCTTCCACAAGAGATATCTTTTGGGTGATTATAAGATCATTACCATCCCTCTTGAAGACATTGTGAGGCTTTTCATCAATGATAAAGACAAGGTCTGAGGGTATAACATTTCGTTGTTCATTTCCCTTCTCCGGAAAAGTGATTTTTGTTCCTTTCTTCCACCCCGGCTTGATTTCAATTGTAAGAATTTCCTCCACCGTGTTGGGTCTCCTGAGAAATGAAGTAACAAAAAAGAGTGATACTCATGAGATGAGACTAAACAATTTTCTGAAATTTGGACTTGTGTATAAAACAGTCAAGACTGTAATTGTTAAATAGTGAAAACTGTGAATTCCATAAGTCAACAGAACTATGTAATGACTACAATTTCAGACTATGTTCAACTTTAAGGAAAATTTCCACCCTTTTTGTTGAGTTTGGAAGAATGATTGACCAAAAACTTTCCAAAGACTTCGACATAAGCAATGCTGATTTCTCCATTCTATGGCCTTCAAACAGCATCCTCCTAATAGGGTTTTCATCGGCTGCCAGAAATCTAAAACAAGATTGCAATTACTATGCTACTTACAAGTTTGTGGTAGCAAAACTTGACGGGAATTGTTGGTCCAGTCCTAGTTTGTTAAGATGCTCTAATGTGGTCTCTTGGGTCTCTCTTTGTCAACACAAAACAAGAGAGTATCCAAACGAATTTGTGGTTTATTAGCATGGGAGAACAATTGTCATCAGTATACAATTTAACTTGGAAGGACACCCAGGTTTCTTTCTCCCTGAGAAAGTGGCCCAACAAATGCTTTAAATTGTGGCCTCAATGAATCAGAAAAATGCACCTTTTATCAAATGCCAATAACAAGTCCAATAGGAAAAAGTAGAACACTTTGCAATCCAATTTCATTTCGTTAATTCCCTAGGCAGAAAAGAAGGGGTGAGCCCAAAAACTAGAAGCTGAAACAACAACCCTGCTTGGAGTGCTATTCTCTCCAAGAATTTTGAAAAACATAAAGCACACACATTGCATATATCCTACTCTTGTGTAATGCAGGAATGTATACAGAGGCAACTTTCATATAATGTGACGCAGCAAGACAAAATGAAAGACTATAGACTTTCATTAAAGCCTCACGGATACAAATGCTAATTCTAGGGAAACAACTTGCACCTCAATGTGCATGACAAAGAATGTGGTATCAAAAAGATGGTAAATCAAAGGTCAAAGCATCCTTCTATAAGGCAAAGCAGCATTTTGTCATGCAGAGCATCACAATTACATAACTTATAGTACCAGAAGCTAAATATGTTCCACATAATTTCATTATTTAGTGACATTCTTAGAATTTACCAAGCATATATGTGCCTCTCTCCTAGTTTACTGACAAAATACGAGGCATGTGCTTTCACACATGATGTAGTAGAAAACAAATTGCAAAGTTGAATCTATTGAATAACTCTATGTTATATTAGCTATACTGCTAATAGGGCTTAAGAAACCCCAAACAGTGTAAATCCCTTTGCTTGACATAATGAAAATGTTAAAATATGAATTACAGTGAATCAAAGTATAAGCAAGACTGACCAGGGGATCCCAGTTACACTATCATAACCATATTCCAAACTTATAGGATATGGTACAAATCAGATTACATAGAATATTAGTGCCAAACAAGCATTGTTAGTTCCAAACACGCACTGTCATCACTAAATTACACATTTTAGCATACAAATTATAAATGCATGAAGAATACCACAATGAAACCAATATTTCATTAATTAAAAAAAAAAAGAAGCAAGAGGAACTGCTATGGAAGAAAACAACTAATTCTTGGCCAATGATTAGAACACTATAACCAAAAATATCAAAAGCTACATAAATTTTTCAACCACATAAATTATACGTTTCCTTTACTCAGATGCTGAACAGAATTTTATCAACCAACAACAGCTATCCAATTATCCCATTACAGGAATATTAACAGCCATTTTGGGTATACATATCACTATCTACATAATGCTGTCATTTTCAACAAAAGAAACAATGATTTAACGAGGATCATTAAGTAGAAAATAAAAAGTAAAACCTGATAGCTTTTGTTGATAACCCCAGCAGGCACACACAAGGATATTCTTTGTCTAAAGAGAAAGAAGAGAAAATAAAATCTTTTCTTGAACTAAAAATCTTCCTGAGTATATTCTAAAGCCAAGTTCAATAAACGCGTAGTAGCAAATTAAACAAATTACAGCATAACGTGTTGCATATGTGAACACTAATAGACAAGCAGATCATATCTACAAAGTAAGAAGATTGGGATAATCTTATAAACTACTACAGTAACACAAGCAAAAAAGAATAATCCAAAAAAGGTCAGGCACTGCAACAGTGCACAGTCGTAATAAATGTTTATAATCAATTGAGAAAACAAACAAGTAACTTGGAAGGTAAAACACCAACTGTTCCTAAACCAACAACTTCAGATCAATGTTCTTCAAATCCATTATATTCTCTCAAGCTCACAAATTACTAAAAAATACATAACATTGCTATTACTGTAGTTAATTTGCACGATTCTTTTACATTTTTAAGCTATTGACTAATTTATGAATGGAATTTACAAAAATAAAATAAAAGAAAAAGAGAAAGCTTACCCACTAGCGTCAATGACATCCCTGGAAATCTTCATCTTCTTGGTAGTGCCCTTATACAAGTCTTCCAAACTACAAGGCAGCGTTCGCTCTATAGCCGCCGCTTTTCTCGGCACGTTCGTAGACCCTTCTCCGGCAGTTCCTCTAAACGACGCAAAAATATCATCCCCAAACATTCCTCTAGGAAATCCAGACGCGCTGGCGCGTGAGCCACCCATATCACCCATTCCTCCAAAGGGGCTGGAAAACCCGAAAAACTCGGAAAATATATCTTCAGGATTCCTCGTGTTGAAACGAAACGTCGTGGGACCGCCAGCTGAGAATCCGCTGGCGCCAGGTGGGGGCGCCTGCCCCTTCAAACCCTCTTCTCCGTACTGATCATAAACAGCTCTTTTTTGTGGATCACTCAAAACCTGAATTAAAAAATATTCCAAATACGTCACGGTTTAGTCAAACAGAAAGAGACACACAAGAGAGAGATGGAGAGAGAGTTTGATTTGCAGAACTGTACATCGTAAGCTTCAGAGATTTGTTTGAATTTGGCTTCAGCTTCTTTCTTATTGTTAGGGTTCTTGTCAGGATGCCACTTCATGGCGAGTTTGCGATACGCTTTCTTCAAATCTTCGTCTTTGGCGTTCCGGTCTACTTGGAGAATCTTGTAATAATCCACCCCCATCTGTTCGTCGTCGTTTTGCCTCTTTCGTTTCTTCGTGGTTATGTATCTGAAAAGCTTCGCTCTAGCTGAGTTTGTGGCCGGAGTTTGTCTCCGACTCCCCTAACTTGCAGACGTTTATAAATCTCTGTTTTCAGCGGGCTCGACCCATCCATCTCTTTGGGCTTTTCTTCGAAGAAGTCTGGCCCAACTGAAACACTAATCATTAAGAAATTGAATTTGACAAAAAAAATAATGACTTCTTTCTGGAAGATCTAGGTCTAAATTATTCTTCATATTTATAAATAAATATGAATTTTTACCTTTATAATTTGTTTTAATTGAATTGAATAATATATATTTTAATACCATTAATATTATAAATATAAAGTCTATAACCCAATTTTAAATCTCAATATGATATGACATAATACGAGTGGTAAAGTATATTTTTATTAATATTTATTTTTTTAATTTTTAATTTTATATCTCATATGTAATTTGATATCATATTAGTGATTAGATAAATTTATCAGTATTTATTATTGTAATCTTTATGTATTTATCTTATTTATAAGATAAATACTTTATACTTATAACATTATTTTTATAATAATAGATAGAATCTTTCGACATCATATATAACAATTTTTTTATGACTCAAATGGTTAGAGATTTGTGAAATTTATTACACACTAGATATTGATTCTTAATTGGTTGTTTCATTAACTACCTTTGTTTTTTGTCTAATATTAAAATTCAATTAGAGGGTATTCGACAAAATTTCAAAATTGATTCACAAGATTTTAAGCGAAAATATAACAACCCTTTTAATAATTATGAAAAAAAAAAAAAAAACCGGTAATATGGGTTTATCAATGGAAACGGTATAAGTTATAGNATTTAATAACCGTTGAGATTTGAATTCTGATAACTTTATACGAACACCATTGGGTTGCTAAAAGCAATAGCCTATGGCTTCGACATCACATATTATTAAATAGTAATAATAAATAAATAAATAAGAAAATATTCTCAGCCTTGTCTGGAGAATAAAGAAGAGAAGGAAAAATAAAGCAAACTTTCTCTTAGTCGAGGCAACAACCACAAGACAACAACGCCTTCCTCTGTAATACAACCAAATACGATACAAATTGCTCTGTCTCTCTGTGAGATTGTGATCCGAACATGGCGGAGCTGGGGATGGAAATGGGTCAGATCGAAGTGTGTGTGCCGAGGTCGGTTCAAGTGTGGAGGGGGTTAATCAACTGGGTTTCTTTTCTGTTACAGATTTTTCTTCAGATCCTCAGAGGCACGCCTTCCTTGTTCTCTTACGTACTTGGTCTTGGAAGTAGGCAACGTTCTCTTCTTGCTTCTTCTCCGTCTTTTAAGCCTTTGCCCGTCGTTGAACTCCCTATTCAAGACTCATCTTCAGTGGCCACCGCCCACGTTTGCGTTCACGATACTGTCAACGATGGCGGCGGGGGTAGTGATGAGGAGGCAATAGAGAAGCTCACTGTAAGCTTTACTTTTCACTTCAGCTAGTTTGTTTATTTTAAATTTCTTCGTTTTTGATGTCTGTAAGAATAAGAAATGTAAACTGGTAGCTCTGTAACGTTGCTTGGTGGTTAAAAGCGCAAAAAGATAACATTTTTCAATCATTTTTATTTTAATGTGAATTACTAAAACGTTATTGGAATTATTTATTTTCAAATCTTGATGCTGATACTGATAACATAGTAATTTTCAAGAAAAAATTACTGTTTGTTTCATTTCACTNTGGTATCATAATTGGTTTAAAGATTATTGTAACTGTTGGGTAATGGTGCAGTTGGTTGAGGTGATGGATGTTTACATCTACTAATTTAATAGCGCAAGATTGGTGTCAATTTTTCCTTGCAGGTTGTTTTCGTTTTGGACAGTAGTTTCAGTGAGTTAGTAGAAATTTAATTAGGAGATTGATTTTTCTTTCAGCTAGATTTTTATTCTCCAAGTTCTGGAAATGGATGATGGTGTTTATAGTATGTTGAGAATTATTTTGAGTTCTTGGATTGGTTTAATAAGTTATATCTGGGTATTGGGATTTTTATATCTTGTAACATGTAGAATTGGCCTCTGGTTATGAAAAAAGATCAATTTTTTTAGTTACTGTAATCTTGTTTTATTGTTAGATTAAACTTTCTGTATTGGCAGAATAACAGGTTTGATTGGCATGTAGGTGGTTCTTGACTTAGATGAGACTCTAGTATGTGCATATGAAACATCTAGCTTGCCAGCCCTTATTCGTGCTCAAGCAATAGAAGCAGGATTGAAGTGGTTTGAATTGGAATGTGTCTCTGCAGATAAGGTGTTCCTTTTGCTCTCTCTCAAGTTTCTACCTTTGATCTTGATATGTCTGGTACTGACTATGTGATGATACTGTATCTCCGGCTGAAGGAATACGACGGAAAACCAAAGATAAATTATGTTACTGTGTTTGAACGACCTGGTTTGGAGGAGTTCTTAGAAAAGCTTGATGAATTTGCAGATATTGTTCTCTTTACTGCTGGCCTTGAAGGTTTGTTTTTATATCACTATCTTGATATTTGCTCTGATTCTTTTCCTTTGTTTTGCTTCTCATTTGTTTTCTTTCTGTTCAAAATGCAGGTTATGCTAGACCTCTTGTTGATAAAATAGACTTAGAGAACCGATTTAAACTTCGTCTTTATCGACCTTCAACTGTTAGCACGTAAGCACTTATATTCATATAATTGTAATTATATGTATATTTAATTAATTTGAGAAATTTTTAATCTAAGTTTAGGACAGGCAAATACTTCCAAGAAAATATATACTATAGACCTCTTTAATTTGATTAGAGATCCTATTGACTTGCCAGAGGGCTTGTTACCACGTAACTATTAATAGCACACTAAATGGTGTGCTGCATTCCCAACTGAAGTCAAATCATTGACATGGGGTGCGCGTTTGATTATGGCTGACTGAAACTAACTTCAAGTTATACTGAAAGTTTTGAGATTCTATAATACAGGGAATATCGAGAACATGTAAAAGATCTTTCTTGTTTATCCAAAGATCTCCGCCGAGTTGTGATTGTTGATAACAACCCCTTCAGTTTCTTGCTGCAACCGTCCAATGGAATACCGTGCATTCCATTCTCCACTGGACAGCCTTATGATAATCAGGTAGGTCAATAGATTAATATCACAAGTTTTCAGGATGGATAGTCTATTTTTATGCTTATTTTGGCTTTCTTCAATTGTTTGACTTGTGTAGCTTTTGGAGGTCCTTCTCCCACTCCTCAAGCACCTCTCCTTGCAGAAGGATGTTAGGCCTGTTCTTTATGAGAGATTCCACATGCCAGAATGGTTCCAAATGCATGGAATACCCACTTCTGCTTTGCCAGTATGGAAACAAATAAGTTAATGTGGGATAGTAATGATTCTTTTGCTGGGAACCTGAGCAAATACCTCTCATTTGACATCATGTTATCACCAGATGTAGGTAGGTGTAGATTATCATCATGTTAAAAGGTTCCATCGGTACTCGGATTTGCTTGTGAGTAGCTGCAATTGCTATTGAATCCTCCATTGTACAATTATATAGCAAAGTTATCAAATCCAGTACTCTAATTCTTTTGTAATTGGGTGCGTTTCCACCTGGTGTCAATAGTTATGCCAAGTTATTGAAGTTGTTTGTTAAGTATCAATCATTTTTCGTACTTACATGCTTGTCAACTCGACAACAATTATAGTCTCCAAATCCAAAATGATAATGGTTGACTTGATCATTAGCGCTGCAGCGGGAAATAAGACATTTTCCTGCATAACCAATCTAGAAGACTATCACTTACCGTTTGCGTCCATAAAAAGGGTCCTGTTATATTATGGGGTGATATATGAAGCCAATTAGAGTGACTTTTTAACCCACCAAAAATCAATTTCGGGATTACTGTTTATGCCCCTAAAATCAATACATTTCAATGCTAAATCAACTCAAAAAACATGCCATTCAAACTAGTTAAACATCCTTCAACATAGCAACACACAATACTCTACAAAAACTACATCAACAACACAAGATTCTTCAACAAATTCCTCAACAATAACATAACAAATTTCATAAGGAAAAAGAAATAAGAAACTTACAATATATAGGTTGCCAAGTGATTCAAGCATAAAAGTAATGAATCCACTAACTTGAATTAATCCACCACCAAATTCCTTGGCTTGGAACTTGGATAAAGGAGATAGGTTTGAGAAAACACTCTCCAACACACAAAGTGTTTTAATTCTTCCTCATTATCAAAGTCTAATGTTTACAAGTGAAAATGGCCTAATATAATGTGGCCTTGTACAAGAAAACGAAAGGACAAAAATGCCCCTCACTTAACCAATACAAGCAAAACAAAATAAGGACAAAATTTGAATTCTCGAGTTTGAACGCCGCGGTGGTAGCCTTTGGACGCCGCAGCGCTGAGCTCTCTAACTTAGGATCCAGATGCAGCTTTGCATGGGCACCGTGGCGGTGAGCTTTGGGCGTCGTGGTGCTGGACTCTCTGACTTTTGGATTATTCGTGACTTCGGATGAGCGCTGCGACGGCGGTGTATGAGCGTTGCAGCGTTAAGCCCATTGCCTTACCCGAAAATTACACACTAAACATAAAAAAATTTGCAAGTGTTGACACTTGCAATTACAACCTATATACAACAATTGCTAAACAATTACAAATGAAAAGGATTACAACCTAAACATCAAAATACACATGAAATTACGATAAAATGACTATAATTTAAATACAATGAAAATACAACATAATTAAATACAAGAAAAAGTCATTTGGGAGGCTATGTAATCTAAATATTTGATATTTACTTAGATTTCATTGCATCCCAATAATAAAATGAAGCTCTATTACCTATTTGGACTTGTTCGGATTGAATTTGAATTTGGACCGAATTCGGAGGGTGGTCAGAATATAACAGGTCCATTGTTGAGGAGCCCTGGCATATTCCTCTGGAAATTAATTGGTTGTTTTTTGAGTGCTTGGTACTTTACAAACAAACAGAAAATGGCGTTACCAAAATAGAGCTGCCGAAATTTTGTCTTTAGTTGTTAAATGTTTTCTCGTGGTTTCTAGCTCACGTGGTATCATTTTGTTTGGTGGAGTAGAGAAAGTTAGTTGTCATCCAAAAATAATTGTACATATTGTATATTGACAATGGTTTGAGTTACTTAAATAGAAATAACGGAATTTTTAAAAAGCAGAAAAAACGAGGATTTGAAGCTGGCAAGGGTGACCATGTAGACATCCCAGGGTTTCGATAGAGTAAAACTCCCTTCAACGTTTAAAATAGTAACGTAAAACAACTCTAAAATTTAGTTAAGTAACATAAGTACCACTAGATTTAGGAAACTTCTTAATAAAATTTTTTTTACCTCTATTTATCTTATTAAAATTTTAATAAAATAATAAATATTATATTTATATTAATAAAAGTTATAAAAAAAATAATCCAACAAAATAAAATATATAAAAAATCATTAACCCTACAAAAACATTATCTTTAAACTAAAAATAAAATTATATATTAAGATTTTTGTCTATTAATAAAATTAAAGACAATATTTGAATTTAAAAAATAATAAAAATTTTAAAAAGTTAATATACTTATATAATGATATTTTACAACAAATTCAATATATAATTTTTTTCGAATTTGAAGAAAATATTTTTATAGTGTCGAAGATTTGCATTTTTTATATTTTATTTTATTAGATTTGCTAAATTTTTATTAATTTAAATTAAAATATTTATTATTTTATTAATTTTTAAATAAAAAATAAAGATAAAAAAATCTTTATCAAAAATTTTCAGAATTTAAGAATGTTTATGTTACTCAAATTTTAAAGATATTTATTACTATTTCAAATATCGTATAGAATTCGTTCCTAAACCCAGACACGGGGTGCCTATTATTATTTATCCGGAAGCTGGCGTGGGAACGTGGCTGTACTCTTGTCGCTTTCTTATCCTTATGGCATCAGTTAAAAGGCAACCAGAAGACTTTTTTTTTTTTAATTTTTTTTAAATATAAAAAGGGATTGCTAATATTGGGTTAGTAATCTGCCACAGCCTGGGTATACACTCCATATACAATCCATGAAAAACCTATCTAATGGCATCCCTGAAGAAAAAAAGCCCCCAAAATATATTCTAACAGTGATGGGTGCGTAAATATTTGCTGTTTTACACATGTAAAAGTAGAATCAGAGTCATCGTATCCATTGAAATTTGAAAACTATCGAAATTCATTTCAAAACTACCTTCACAAGAAACTTGAAATACATCCACATTTATTAACTTACAAAATTTCCACCTAGCCATATTTTACATTTTCAGTCTGTAAAATGCCTCCCTCTCCTGTAATCTCCTGGATTATCAGTATTTGTAGCAGCGGTGGTACCTCAATAAAGTACATGGCATTCTGACCTGTGTTGATACGGCATATAAATATAAAATGTTGCGTCTTCCATCCTCAGCCTCAAAACTTATGTACATGAAGAAAGTGCTGCATGAAATCTTGGGTTTAGAAATTTAAGAGTCGCTCTTTGCTTACCCGGACTGCCGGACGCACCTTGGCAGGCTCAGTAACTGACAATTCCGAAGCCTAAAGCTTTGAGTAATCAGATTTGATTCATTGGCATGTCAGCTAGCACTAGATGATTCCTCTTTAGATTTTTCTGTAACCACCTCTTTCTCTGAGTTGCTTATATCTCCAGTCTGACCCTGGCTCGTTTGTACCTGACTTGAAGTTTGGGAATCTGAAGCGATTCCTAGAACGGCCAGAATGGACCTAAATATGGTACATGCAAAATTCAACTTCTACAATCAGAAATTGAACAAGAAGCAATTTTTGGATAAAGTAAAAAGAAGCTTTTCCAATCAGGAAAAAAATTAAATAACTAAAAACCTCCATAATTATTGATTTTCCCCTATTAACAAACCTTGGAAGTGAGGAGCGGATGTTTGGTTGGCTAGCATGAGCAATCAACGGAGCCTTAAGTGCAGCTATTCGATTCAATGCATTTTCCAGCTGTGGTGGAGGTAGCTGGAGAAAACAAAAATATACTGTCAGGAACAGATTAAAAAAAAAAACTTTGCTCTAAAATACACAAGTTATAACCCGTGATATAAAATGCAATACTAAAATCACCTAAAATGAAGTAAGTCAAACATGCAGCCAAAGTAGAGTCAAAGCATGGGATGCATAATTTTATTCTCCAAGCAAGTAAAAGATCTAGGAATCAAAAACATTCCTCTTCTTTCCACAATAGAATTTCCACAAATTAGAGGATCGTTAGATGTAGTTCTATGCCTTACATAGCTAATGCATGAAATGCTCTATGTTACTCTTATGCCCTCTGGTATTTGACCATAACCATCTTAGTAGATATTAAGAGTTCTTCAAACAATAAACATGGAAAATTGAGGCAATCGCACATTGAGAAGATGCACAGTTGAAGAAGCAGAGTTTCCACTTTTTTATCTTAAAGCAGGGTGTGCTCAGTCCTAACTAATTCTATAGTTGGATATATGTCCTACATCTTTCTACAATTTTTTTCCTTAAATGCTGGAAATCATCTAAAGAGACAAAAGTAATAAGTTCTCAGAGAGCATTATGAATATGATGAGTACAAGTGTAGTGTCTTGCCATAATTAAATATTAGAAGGAAAAAATAATAATACAGCCAAAAAAAAAAATCCACACCTGAAGCAACACATTGAATGACTGAGGTTGTGTCAAGTGTGCACACTTCAAGAATCCTACCCACAATTTTGGATACTTCCATATCTGCAACAATTCGTTTCATCAATCATAACATAAGCTTTAACTACATTGAATACCTGCAACCACCTTACTGGGATAAGACAATCACCTGCTTGCTTATAAGGCGAGAAAGGATCTCCATTACAAATTCAACCTACAACATTTCAAGATATTAACTTGTCAATCAATCAATCTAAGTGCTAGCAAAAGCTAATCCCTTGAAGAGTTCACATAAAGTTGTAGCTAAATTTCTTACCAGTGCTGGAAAAGCACCAATAGCTTGCAATACCGTACGCATGAACAATAAGGGAAGAGGAATCTGCTCAACCTAAGGGGCAGAAACTTGTCCATCAGCATTAGAGCCAGCTAAAAGTTCCAATATAGAAATTAAAATTCCAGGATGGTACAAACCAATTGATTCAAGACTTTTGCAAGAACTTGTTGGGTGAAGATCTGTCGTTGCTCAAAACAAGCATTACACGCGTCTGTGACCTGATTGTAGAACAAAATCAAATTATCACTTACGAAGCTGGGTCATGTTTTAAAGAAACTAAGGTGGGAAAAGAATTGCCTTCTTCAAGGGAATTCCATCTCTGTCAGGATCAATCCCATGGATAGCTATTAACACTTCAGCTGGTGAGAGCAATGAACCAGAATTAGATGACCCCTGAGAATCAAATTTTCAAGTTAAATAAGCATTCTACATGAATACTGGGTATGGGTGTTCTCTATGCGCCAAAGTTCCTAGGAATTTCATGTGAAGTCAAGACAATCAGACATTTGTTACAAGCATATTCATCCAGCTAAGTAATTTTTTTAAAAAGATATGCACCCTAATAAGCAATTAATAAATTAAGTATGAAGTGATGGAAAAAAAAAAAAAAACCAAAAAAATTAAACAAATGAAATGAGAAGTTTTAAAATGTTTGCCTCAATTAATATTTTATTTCACAGAAAATAATATTTAAAATAATAAACATAGATTAAAAAGTATTAAAAATATGTTGCAACATGATGGAGCTAAAAATTTCATTTAGTGGGGGCAACATCCTATAGAATATTTAGAGTTCAAATAACTTATATATATTAATTAATAATATCATTATAGGAAAATATTTCAAAAAATTGAATTCCTAAGTATTAGATGGCAATATCAATCTATATATAGCATATAATTTCAAAGCATATCTACACTAATTTCATATAATAATAAATTAATCATTGGTTTTTCAATTGGTCAAAAAAAATCAGAATATCACAATTATAATAATAGAATGCAGGTAACTGAGGCTGTTACAGGGGCAAACTGACCAAAAAGCAACTAATACAAGCTTAAGTTTTAAAGAATTTAGGTGAAAAAAAAATTGTTGCCCCACTTATCCCCTTAGTAGCTCCGTCCCTGAACATACTATAGGAGATGAATATTCAAACATAGCCGAAAAAAACATTTGCATATGCACTGAAGAATTTAAAGTAAGTAATTATACATAATTGTATCAAAGGAAAAAAGACAGTGTAAGACTCTAATAGAAAAGATGGTGTGCTCTAATTCCAACAAAAGTTTCATGCTCTAGAGGAAAAAAAAATATTTATATTATATAATTTGTCGTCAAATATGCCAATTATAAAGTAAATCAATTGAAACAACCAAAGTATACAACTGTCAGGAATGAGAAACATGGAAAGAAGGATACCTGTAGCGTACGAGTAAGTGCTGACTGGAACTTGTCTAGGGGAAGATTCACAAGATGTGGAAATATCAGCAAGACCTAAATGAAAGAATCTATTATTATGGCCCAAACAAAGAAGCAAGGGCACACTAAGGTTAACATCAACACAAGCAAACAGAAAAAAGGTATAAAATTAGTTGAACCAAAAACACAGGGCCATTTGATTGATAATTGTCAGTTGATCATGCTTACCAAAAGTTAACATATTTCATGAGACATGACTTTAAGAAAGCTAAAGACGAAGAAAAGAAATAAAGATATGCAAGTTATTGGTCCAAACTCACCTAATAGGCCAATCCTATATAAAACTAACCGTCTAACCCTATATCCAATAGGTAAAATCAATCAAAAGATGGACCAAATCCTGCAATTCAAAAACCATGCAGAGTGTTCAAATCCTATAATAATCATACCACTTCTCCATACAATCCAACAAATGGGAGCATTTACATGGTGGAACCAGTGGTCTCTCCTATGGCATAGAATATTGAAACTACTGACTTTATTGGACAGCAGAACCAGTGATAATGATCTGACAATAACACGGACATGAGATGAACACAACAAGCTGAAACTTGTATATCACTAATTTAAAAGTCATATAGCTGGACAACCACCAAATAAGAAGATTTAGCAAAGAATCTCCATTCCTTCAATTTTAACGCTGACAACCAAAATTGCAATATGTTCTGACAAACTTTCAATGGAAAGCATAAAAACTTCTGTTGAAAATAGCAGAAGACAAAATCAACCATTATTAAAACAAATATCCTTTTATATACGCAATTGTAGTTAACAATGACGAATAGAAAATGCATTTATATCCAAAAATCTGAATGGAAAATACCTCGTCTCTTGGAAGGAATGGTAGTATCGGAATTAGAAGTTCCACATCCTATAGTCAACGAAACCAAGTATATATTAGCCAACATGCTCACTTCATTCTAATTAAATAGTTATTGTTATAATAATAACAATTATAGTTTTATACCTTTAGTTTGGAATCATACAACTTCCTAATAGTAAATATCAATTCTGGAGAAGGAATTGTCCCCTCTGTCAGTGTATGCAAAACCTGTTGTAATGGGAGAAAATGAGGCAGAAGAAAAGAGGATCAGGTATAGTTACTTTAATCTTTTGCTTGATGTTAAGTTAACTATTATGGTGTTTAATTATCAAAACCTGCAACAGGAGGCTCTCACTTCCACTTGGAGGATCTGAAATAATTTCAAGAAGTTCAGACGACGAACCCATGGTACGAACCAATATTGGGATATGACGTTGGACTGCCTGCATCAGACAAGTAATAAGAGATAGCTCAAAACAGAAATAGTCAAAATGATGATAATCCCTATCATAAAATTTGGACACGTATTGACCAAACCTGCTTGATTGCCTTTGATGCATCTTTATAGACAACAAATATTTGGTGAAAAAGAGAGTGCTTCTGTCAAAGAAACATTAGAATATTAATGTCTCCAAAAAATAATTGAAACTTAGGCCATTGAACACCATAAATAAAGAAGGGCTTTAAAATAAATAAATAAAAACCTTTGTACACAGGGCAAAATAAAGTGACATGCATCGTTGGGCCTCCGCAATTGAAAGTGATGACACACTTTCAGATGTAAATGAATGATGAGTATCTGTGGAGATGTCCTTACTGAAGGTAGACACATGCTCATTTGATGGTTTTTCCAAATCAGAATCCTGTTCAAAAAGAAGTAACAAAAAATCAATTATCTCTAAATCAATTACCACCATTATTTTACATTTGTGCAAATTAGAACTCCCAAAAGCAGTGGGAGGGGGGAGAGAGAGACAACACTCCAAGTCATAGCATTATTTTTTCAAGAAGCAAAAATAATATTATATTCTCATCATGTTGAAATTTTCAATTTTTTAAACTTTTTTACTTAATCCATATCAAAGCACATATGTAGGTTAAGTTTCCAGTCCACTGTTTATAGGCTATGCAATTGCAAGCAACAAAAATTTTAGCAGCTCCTATCTAAATCAAAGATGGATAGGAATTTAAACCAATTTAAGTCACTCCATTGGATTAACCCAAACTGAAAATTTCTGTCCTCAATGATTGGAAGCATTTACCTTATGTGGCTCAGTGGTTGATCCTTCAGCATCTGTTCTATCAGTAGCATCGCCATTTATTACTGAAAGTAACTTTTCTGTGGCAAAATCCTCTATTTGTTGAGCAATAGATGATAAAGGATAAAGCTTGTTTGCCACCTGTAAAGTAAACAGATCTAATTATAAAATAGCTCATGCCAAGTAGGTGATCAAGTAGCTTCAATGCAAGTTAGGTATGAGTACCAGACGTATCGCCTTCATGCGCACTTCCTCCAAGTGATGAACTGCACTCTTTGAGGCATGAAAGAGAATCAAAGTCAATAAAAAGAAGTAAAAAATTAAATAAAAAACAAATCATCCTGAACTAAAAAGCATGAGTATCAACCAATTCAAAATTCTAGATGTTAAACTGCCAAGAAATTCTATATCACCACCTTTATTGCCTATTGACTTCCCTTAACTACAGAAGATCATCACCATAAAAAATCATGTTTTTGCCTTAACCATAACATAATTAAAGTAGATATAAATATGGATCAAAATTATGAGACGATAAATAAATAGATAATACTAATTACAATTACACAACAATCTTGATAACCACTAAAAGAAACATGCATGGCAATTTGCAAGCAGACATCGCCATAGATAAACAAGGTTCGATTTAAGTTCATAATACCTGCAAAGCAATTTTCAAGCAGACATCTCGTAAAGGAGGTCTCTGCAAGATCAGGCTCCATACAGCACTGAGACCTTGAATAACTCGCTCTCCACTTTGTAACTCCTTCTCACCCTTATCACAGTTTCCAGGAGAACACAAGCACTCCAAAAATTTCAAAACTGGCTTAGGCAAATATGGAACTTCACCAAGCAATCGGCTTAAAGATTTGTCTGAAGGGGGGAAAGAATCTCTAAGTGTTTCAGCCTGCATTGAAAAGAACTTTTTAAGAATGTTTACCTTGCACAAGGAAAACATGTGTAGAAAAATAAATACATACCACAGTCAAAAGGAACATTTCATACACAGAAGTAGCAGTAGTAGAAGAAAAGAAGTCGCGTTCCTCTTCTGCCTCCCCAAATAACCTGTAGAGGACACGCAATGTCAACTCGTGTCCCTGAAGGCATCCAGTAATTATTGTCAGATACTTAATATAAGTCCCATGGGAGCAGACATGATAAAAAGTTTCCTTTGAAAATTAATGAAACAACTAGCAGAACAAAAATAAGCGGATAAGTGTAGCAAATTTAGACCATGCTGATGATCATAGATGTCAGGGAGTATTGCACCACAAAAGTCATCTTTGTATTAACAAATAGAAAGCTCTGAGAACTGACAGTGATCGTATCATGCTAATACATTCATTTCATGCTACAATGTACAATGTTGTGGACCACGTATGCACAAAGAACAAAAAAATCAGGGCATTAAAAACTATATAAGAAATGACCAATAGTAACCAAAACATTGCTATAAACCACAAAAAAGCCCTTTTCAATGTGCTGGTGCAATATATTCTCCCAGTCATCATTAACTAGACAACTTTTTCAACAAGAATCTTAAGACTCAAAACATGCGATCACAAGTAATTACCTAAGACATACTAGAGATACATATAGGAATACATAGGCGAGAGAGAGAGGATCCAAAGAAATCTAATTTTATTCAGACATAAACAGATATGATCCCCAAAATAATAAAATTTTAATCCACTCAACATTTATTCTTTTTTATAAGAAACTAATGAAAATTGTATTCCAGTAAAAAGCTATACAAGAAAGAACAAGCATTCCACTAAAAGACAAGCTTAAGAGAGCACAAAACTATACAAAACAAAAATTCAATCCACTCAACAAACTAGCCCACATCTTTTAAAAAATTAATCCATCCAACCCTAATCCATATCTGAGCAGAAGAGTAAAGCTTTAATGTACACTGACCTCGTGATTCACATAATCTGACAAGATGTGCTCCTGTAGCATTTGCCAAGGGTCCAACTCCAAGGGAAACTGCCTCCAAAAAAAAAAATTAATAACTCAAGTCAGAGAAAAAATAAATAAATACTAAAACATAGTACCCTTTTGTGCAGTAATAAGTTAACCCAGGCAGCTATTCCACATTATATAACACTAAAAACAAATCTACATGGCATACGGTAAGACAATTTAATATAGTTAAAAACATTTGACAGCAGAGAGAAAGTAAGAATGCAGAAAAGGAAAAAAAATGAAAATTAAAGAGATAGAAGCATTCTCTTTACTGATAACTACTGAGAAAAATGCAAATTTACTACATGGAGAAAGAATACAGAAATAACATTATTGACAACTGCCAACTAATCAACTCAAAAACCAAACGCTATTCAGGTGCATCACAAGAAGCAGTTAAGAAGGAAATAAAAATCATTAGAGATAAAAATTAATACCTCAACTCCTAAATAAGCAAGTAAAGAAAAACGGAGTTGCGAACCCCCAGCAACTGCTACTTGCTTATATGCCTCAACAATGCGCATCAAAGCCAATCTTTGCAATTGATCCTTTTGTTCATCCGAAAGCTCAACAACAGGAGCTGACATCTTGGGTAGGACAAATGGAGAAGACAACGTGACTGAAGTTGCAGTTGAGGAAATCAGACTGTTGGGATCTGTAGTAGCTGCTTTTGGACTAAGTTCTTCTGACCTATCTGTTGATACTGATGGCAAATCCAGTGGTGACCTTCCACCTGTAGCCTGCTCTTGACTACAATCTTCTATATCAGAAGTGGCCAATGTGGAAGCAACTATGGTTTCTGAGAAGCCTTCATTACAAGCAGAAGAGTTCAGACCAGGTATATCACTCTCTAGATTTTTGATATCATGGTCATCAGAAGAAATAGATAAATCAGCAGTATCTGTTTCCTGCATGACATCAGAAGCAGCCATTACACCAGTGGGCAAAATTGCAGTTTCAGCTCCATCAGTGAAGCTATCACATAAACCAGCACCATCAGCCACAGATGCAGCATGAAGCACTTCCTCCCTTTCTGGTTTCTGCAATTTGAATAAAGTATAAGCATTTTAGTACAGGAAAGATCAAAATGAAATAAAGAAAAAAGGAATAGATGATGAGTAATTTTGGAATAGTTATAATAACAATGAAATGATTAATACTCATGTACCACTACATCATTGACCATTGATGGATGTCCACCTAGTAGAGAAGCTACCGGTGGGAAATTACTTGAAAGTGAAAGGACATCAGCCAAAAATGACTCCGGATACTTGGCTCCATTGTCACTGCCAACTATAGTCATCTCCACCACTGATTCTTTGTCTACTTCAGCTTGGGGGAAGTTGGGAGGAAGGTTACACATATTAGCCATCACTACCTCAGTTAGCAAGTCTGCTGAGATACTTGAAATAAGAATCTGCAAAGATCCAATAGCTTTTTCACCTTGAGCAACCAAAGCACCAAACATGGCAACAAGCTGCTGCACAGGTCCGCTATCACTACTTCCCTTGCTAGAGGATGACCCGGTTGAGCTAACGTGATCCTGAGACACCCTAGTATTTTTATTCAACTCTTTAGTTGACTCTTCCGAGACACTAAGTGTTGGTCTGACACGTTTTCCAGACACTTCATCTTCTTCATCCAGATCAACATTGTCCTCTGATCCAGATCTTTTCCTTCCCAAGTTACTGTGCACAGCATCACATGCCTGGAGTGAGGGTTTCTCTTCCTGTAAAATTTTAATGAAATCATCAAAAAGCTCCAGACTTTCATTTTCATAATTCTCTAAGCATATCGATCTGTTGCATCAATGCCTATGTATGGTCATATACACATATCTGATATTTATAAAGGCAACAGCTACCTTAATAGCTGGAGGATCATCTTTAACATCTTCCACACTTCCATTAGTTTTGCAAATTTGATTTAGGGCTTTAGCAGCCAAGTCTCCAGCCTTCATCTTTTCCAGGGCACCAACTAAACGGTCCCGCCACTATAGAAAGAAAATATTGCATTACGAATGGGTTAACTATAATAATGACACCAACTTTATTCAAGAAAACAGACATAAATCCAAATATGAAAGAAACTTTTAATCCCTTGAAACTTCTCTCAAATATAGAAGAAACAAAAATCTGAAGCAAATTTAACCACACATCTGCCAACTAATTCACAGCCCCTGCATTTAAAAGCCGCAACCTTAAATTTTTAATTTGAGTACTGACAGATCATATTTAAGTGGAATGAGAAAATTATGTTACAAGCATGTGAACAAGACAGTATATCTTAAGACATTAATTCTATCATGGCAATAAAAAATTATGGCAATTAAGGACCCTTAGTTTGTGAACATCAACAAGGCCAAAAAAACAAACAAATAAATAAATAACATCACAATAGAGACCTAAAGAACCATTGTTCAAATCTATGATTGTCTATATGAAGACTCTGAAAACAATAATTTCAAAAATGATTTGTCCATGAAATACAAACCAACAAATATAGTGAACTCAGATGACCATGAAAGGACAATTAAGATAATATTCAAACCATTCACTAGAGATTAAGATATTTAGAGTAAAAGAAATACCGGTGCAGCGCCTGGGTGTGTGCATTTCAAGCAGGTGAGGAGGGAATTTTTTAGAGCATGATGTGCACTGGAAATATGCAATCCTTCAATGACAGAATGTGGAGGATCCAGACCAAGTAAAACTGGCAAAATTCGTCCAAAATATGCAGGCCTTTTCTTTGCTATTGCTGAAAGACTGAAAACAGAAACATCAAAAAAATAAAATCAAATCAAAAAAATAAAAGGATTACTGATTACAAGTACTTTCCTGATATAATTATCTTAAGAATGGAAGATATTCTGACACATTATGGAGCACAAAAAGAATTGTAATTGCATATTTATATGACTAGAATAGGACACATACCTGTGGATAAGCACAACAATCACCAAGCTACTAAGATAATTCACTGTTGGCAACCTAAGCTGATCAAGCAATAATCCCAACCTTTCGCTGGCCTCGACTGACAAATCTCCAATGTTAAGTACAGGATGACCCCCACGAAGCCAAGATATATTAAATTCCATAAGATTTCCTACAGTAAAGGTGGCCATGCTGATAAGCAAATTCCAGTCATTTAATGATGGTAAAATGAGGGATTAAAAAGGAATACTCATCTTCTAGTTAGCAAGGTCTAAAAGGAAAAGATGAAGCATATTACCTTCATCATCAGGAGAAGGCTTTAAAGAGCCACTAGGATCAGGTGTGTACAAAAGAATAACTGCTTCAACAAACTTCAATGCTAGCAATCTTACTCCACCACTTCCCGGCTTGTCAAAATAAATTAGCAATAGATCAGACCATACACAAAAATTCATCTCTATGTTACAGTAACAAAATTACTTACCTGAAAAGCTATTGAGTATATTTTGTCCTTGAGCTTCAACATCCATTCCCATGATGATTCAAGAGAATTTTCCAAGTCACCAGAGCAATGCATACCCTAAAAGTTACAATAATATCTATTAGTACGAGGATAATAATAAAAATTTCCAAGTTTATCAAGTAGTGATGAAGCAGCGCCACGGGAAATTCCGAGTTCTAACATGCACTACGCGATGTAACATCTATAGTTCAAGCTGATTTTCCAATGGTTCAGCTATATGCATTAATGAAATCCGTAACTGTACTCCCAAGACATTGACGAAAAGTTATCACATGACCACACATTTGCATAAGTTTTCTTTTTCTGTTGAATTTTCGTTTTTCTTCTATGATATCTTTTGACGTAGTTAGTATCATAGCTCTAGCGTTTTGCTGTTCAAGAATTCTGAAAGTAAATTATATGAGAATCAAACTAAAAATAAAAATAAAAGTAAAAATTGAAATAATGAATTTAAAATAGAAACAACCTGAACTGCGAATTTTACAAGGGTAGAACGAAATAAATCAAGTCCACAAGAGATAGCTTGTCGAGCAACAGCTGGGGTAGCATCGTCTATAACACTTATTAGAACAGGCACAATTTCAGGTAAGAATTGAACGTGTTTCAGTCCAACTTCACCAATAATCCTACAAAAAAAAAATTGTTAACCTTACAAAACGAGTTATTGTGTTCCAATGAGGGAGCTAGGGCTTCAGTGAAGCGTACTCGGTGACAAATTTCCGAACCGGAGCAAAGGAATCGGATTGGAGGTCGAAGATGCGAGGAAGAACCTCAGAGATTAAAATAGCATTTTCTTCTTCGATCAAATCTTGCCTTAAACGACGCAAATAATCGAGTTTTAAAGGAATGTCCAAGGCCGCCTTGGCCGAGAATACTAAAGTCGCGTACTCTTCCCTGGAACTGTAAGCGGCCATTCCCACCATTATTATCGTAACACAATAATTCAGCTTTTGAGCATGGGAGAATTTTGGAGGGAGGAGATTTGACACTAGGGTTGGTTCAATTTATTCCCAACATAACTTTCGGTTACTTGGTACTTGAGGGAAAATCCTTTATTTTTCTTATGACGATCGTCTTTGCCCGTTAATTATTATTATTTTATTTTCTATGCATAGATTTTATGAAATTAACATTTTTCCTTTATGATATTAAAAAAAAAAAAAAAAACATCATATGAGCGCATAGGATTGATCTTACTGATAATATCATATGAAAACCATGATTATGTTTTGTGAAAAGACGTTTGTCACCTTTTTTTATATTTTGGATAAGTTCACTTTTATATTTTTTATATTATTAGGATTACTAATTTTAAAAAATATTTTGCCCAATAAATATTTCACAAAATTAAAGCTCTAAATGGAGTTCATAAATCCTTTGGAAAGAACTTTTTCCTTTGCATAAATTTGCTCCCATCTACTTGAATACTAAAATTCAAAATTTGTTAGCTTATGAAATGGCGACAATATCCTTTTTATGTACATATGGTCCATACTTACCTTAATGAATTTATGTATAATAAAAGTTATTTTTTATTTTTCTGTTTGTTATTTGGGCAAATTTTAGAGGGTGTAGGTTTATTTATCCGAATAAGTAATCTTTATTTTTTTTTTTTTTTTGAAAAAGTAACAATAACACCACTAAAACTAATTTATGCATATTAAATTTAGAGATTAAAATGTTAATATCATAAATGTTTAGGTTTAGATGTAGTTAATCCAAACTTTATGGGTCAAAGAGATTTTCCCTTATCAATATGGGTGACTTTAAAAAAAAAAAAAGGAAGGGTGCATAGGCAATATAAAAAGTGAGAAGAGGCTTTGGATAAATTCGACAAAATAAGTTAGTTCAGTCCACTGACGTCAGTAGGATAAGAGAGATGGCAATTCAACTTAACCACCTCTGCGCATCGACTTTGAAGAATGGAAAACAACCTAAGCAACTGCTCTTCACCAGCACCCCAACCCCAAGAACAAGACTACTTCAAGTTAGTGCAGTGTCCAACAATGCGCAGCAGCTATTACAGTCTGGAGTGGTCAGGCCCATAGTGCCAAAGGACGCCGCCACGGCCATGAATTCTGACGGATATACACTCTTGGACATCAGGCCAGTGTGGGAGAGAGAGAAAGCACGGGTATCAGGGTCACTGCATGTACCACTATTTGTGGAGGACAAGGACTACGGTCCTATCACTCTTCTGAAGAAATGGGTCCATTTTGGTTACGTTGGGTTGTGGACTGGCCAAAATTTTACTATGTTAAATCCTAATTTTCTTCAGCAGGTGGAGGAAGCAGTTCCTGATAAGGATAGTAAGCTTCTTGTGGCTTGTGGTGAAGGACTAAGGTGAAAATTTGATCTCTTCTAATGTAATTGTTAAACATCAATTATCTTGAAAAAGTTGTTTGTTTTGTTCTGTTTGCTGTCATCAGGTCCATTATGGCAGCTTCGAAGTTACATGGAGGAGGATACAAGAACTTGGGGTGGTTGGCTGGAGGATTTAATCGTGCTGCTGATGATGATTTCCCGGCGGTTGAAGGGAAAGAAAAGTTGCAATATGCCACAATAGGGGGTGTCTCCTACTATTTTCTACAATTGCTATTGCTACTCCAAGCTGTGGGTAAGAATAATTGATTAGCTTATGTTTGTGAAGTTTGCGCTTGTTGTTGTTCTTAGTCGGAGCAGCGGAGTTTAGTATTATTGGCTTATGAACAGAATGGAGTAATGTAATCAAGTATCAAAATAAAGTAGTAAACTTCAATTCTTTGTAGATGCCTTAACATGTTTATGAAACATGTGAAAATCATTCTCTTCCAGCAAATCCAGTCGATCCTATCATGACTACGTAAGTTATTATTTTAATCCCAGCCAGTTAACTAGTGAACTTCAATTCTGCAGACGAAGGCTTCACATAATTACAGAGCCGTTTGAAAAAGGCTTACCAGTAACAGTTAAATCAATGAAAAAAGGTCCAAAAGAATAAATAAATCTATCATATAGACGCTAAATATCAACTGGTCAAAATATATAGATGAAAGTCCTCAAACCAGAATGGAAAATTATTCTTCTTTTTAGAGTTTATTTAATTCATAATAACTTGAGAAGAGTTGTAGCAACAGCATGATCTACCATCTTTTAAGTTCAAAATCCAAACAACAGAAGGGTAGAAAATTATAAAAAGAAGGGCTAATCAGTCAAATATTATACACATGACACGTCCCACAGGAGGATGTAAACTACAATTGAAATGCTTCGCAGACCAACAACAACACAATCTACGCGGTAACGGGCTGCATGACAAAGGACCATGTGACAATGCAAATTACACAGGATTCTCTGCTGAGCTCTTCCCACCACCACCACCAATCAAATGCTGAAAAGTTTATCTGAAAGATGATTAGTCTCTAATTTTCACAACATAATACATCTAAGAATCTTTGTCAAAGAAGAAGGAAAAAAAAAAATCAAAGCACATCAACAGAATTGACTGATGAACACTATTTTAGTAATAAACATTATAATACTTCCAATCACGCATAATATATTAATATGGTACATAATTCATAACCCCAAAAAAAAAAAAAAAAGTCTTCTGTCTTAAGAGTCCTTTAAAAAAGTCAGATGTATAAAACCTTAGAATCAGAAAAAGTGCTAAACATGGAATAAACATTTAGCAGTCAATTAAAATGCATGTAGTACAGATTTTACGACGTCCCGATTTTAACTGATTCTGGGATTTACCTTAACATTTCCGAATGAATATCAACTCAACCAAACAAGAAGAAAATTGAATAAAAGCAATAATAGGGAAGATTCAGCAACCAATTGCTCTTAAATTAAACTCACCTATTCATTTTAATCCGAGCGACTGGCGAACCTTTCCACCTTCGCATCCTTCAAATTGAGGCCCACCATGGCCTCACCCAACCCGCAACTCACCTCTGCCAGCACTTCCGGGTCACTATAATGCGTAACCGCCCGGACGATTGCCTGGGCCCGCTTCACTGGGTCCCCACTCTTGAACACCCCCGACCCCACAAAAACCCCGTCACACCCAAGCTGCATCATCAGCGCAGCATCCGCCGGCGTCGCCACTCCGCCTGCAGCGAATTGCACCACCGGCAACCTCCCCAACTGCTTCGTCTGCATCACCAAATCGTACGGCGCAGCAATTTTTTTAGCGAAAGTGAACACCTCATCATCGTCCATGTTCCTCAAAACCCTAATATCACCCATCACGGACCGCACGTGCCTCACCGCTTCAATGATATTCCCAGTACCCGCCTCACCTTTGGTCCTTATCATCGCCGCGCCTTCGCGAATCCGCCTCAGGGCTTCCCCCAAGTTACGGCAGCCGCAGACGAAAGGAATCCGAAAGTTGTGCTTGTTGATATGATTATCCTCGTCCGCGAGCGTCAGGACTTCGCTCTCGTCCACGTAATCAATCCCGATGGCTTCAAGAATTTGGGCCTCGACGAAGTGGCCGATACGGGCCTTGGCCATGACGGGAATAGTGACGGACTGTTTAATTTCTTTGATGAGTTGCGGGTCCGACATGCGAGCGACGCCACCTTGGGCGCGGATATCGGCGGGGACACGCTCAAGAGCCATAACGGCGCACGCACCAGCTTCTTCGGCTACTCGGGCCTGCTCAGGGGTGACAACATCCATGATGACGCCACCTCGGAGCATCTGGGCCAGCCCAACTTTTACGGAGAAGGGAGATTTTTTGGTCTCCGTTATTGCTCCATTACCGTAGACCGCTACAACTCCGGTTCCTGCCATTTCTACAGAATCAAACAACAAAGAGAGAAGAATGGCTTGCAAGAGAGGGTTTTGGTTTTAAGTGAGGCGGCGAGAGAAGAGAGTGGTGGCGAAGGACTTAAATAGAGAGAGAAGTGATATGAATGGCTTGTAATGCGAGAGGAGAGCGTGGGTTCGGTTGGGAGTCTAATTTCGATAGGGTGAAGGATTTTTGATCGGACGGTCGAGATGAGATATGTTTAATTGAAGGCCACGTAATTTTGGTATGCGGAACCTCGTGTATGGAAATTTGTATACGTGGGCTAACAGTTTTCCAGTCGCGTCCCCTGTTGCAGAAATGTTGAGTACTGTGCCATTCCCCGTAACCGAATAAACAATAAAAATTGTTTTGCTTCTAATATTTTTATTTTGTTAAATAATAATTTAATAATCAATTTCTAATTATTTTAAGTTATAAAATTATTATATATACTGCTCATTATTTTTTTTAATGTTAAATGTAATTGCTGTATTATGCTGGAGTTCACCGGAAAACACTCACGGTAGGATCCCAATTTGATTGAATCACTCAGATTGTTTTTGCATTGGATGAATCTTGTTACCAAAGATTAGTGGACGTTAAGCAGAAACGTTTACATAGTACGAAATTGAAAAGAAATAAGGATTAAAAAACAAGTGATGTGATTATTTGCAGTTATATTTAGAGGCTGCAAAGAGGGCAGTGAAGGGGGCCGCTCGTTTCCAATCTAGACAACCCCACATTGAGGAAGTGGTAGGCGTCTTCCACTTGTCTTCTTCATTTTCTTCCTTTTTTTATTAATTGATGGTGGGGATAAGATGTTTGGAGAAACTTGCGTTTTGACCGTCCTTTTCTTCTTTTAAGACAAATCGAATCCTTGTTCACCTTCACTTTAATAATTATAAATATTAAATTGTTCATTTTAAGCTTTAATGGTCACTCTTCCAATTGACTAATCGGTGCTCATAAATCATCTAGGTTGACAGTGTTCTTGGAGCAAATTGAAAAACATCTACGACTCCACTAGCTGCCTAAATGCCTAGTATTTCTATGATACTTGGAGCCTACGACATTAATTAACTATCAACTCAACCCACCAGCCGCCTTGTGTTTCCATTAGCTTTCAGTCACAAACCAACCCATCTACGACTCCACCAGCTGCCTAAATGCCTAGTATTTCTATGATGACTTGGAGCCTACGACATTAATTAACTATCAACTCAACCCACCGGCTGCCTTGTGTTTCCATTAGCTTTTAGTTACAAACCAACCCACTTTGTTAGCATTGATGGAGTGGCACTGCCCAGTGCTAAAATATATCGAACTTGAAAGCAAATCTGCTTATGGTATAATTTTAATAATAATGAAATTAAGGGAAGATTTTCACGAACCATTCACGAGGGAGCTCATTATCACCATGTTAACCACTTCATTGTAATTAAAGTTAATTTGTCAAAATGAGTAGGTCTCTATCTTTCCTTTTGCCCATTAAGCGAAATAGTCTGCATTCAAGTATTGAGTTAAATCTAGCAGGGTAGAAGAATATCAACATGTTGGGAAAAAGAACTCCAAAATAAACTTTCTCAAAGCAATAAAAGAGGGTAGAATTACTTTTAAGCCTTTAAAATACAGATCCAAAAATGTGTATAAGTAAATTTGATGGTATTACATAGTGGACGGCCAATTGGAAAAACAAAAAAGTATGGTCATTCCACCTGAAGATTATGCTTATATCCCCATGTACGAAGCTTGATCGATGTGAAACAGTGATATACACACGCTAATCTGATTGCTATGTTATTCAACCAGGATGTGCAGGCACGACAAAAAGCTATACGTTGTTAAACTGTGAATATCTTCCTAACCTTCTTCATGTTCCTCCGACAAACAGGACAAGTACCAGCAGCCTCTGCTATCCTGTAGAGCAAATGGTATAACACAACATGAACACGAAATTGCATATGTTTCTCAATTAGTCAATATTGGTACCAGAAGAGAATAATATATGTGTGTGTATATATATGTCATGCAAACTGACATGAGAAATCGAAGAAGCCAAACATCCAGGACGCAAGTCTTAAATAGTAACAATAAAATAGTCTACAGTATATGCTCTCTCTCTTTCATGTTTGACGCTTCTAAGTCCTTATAACAATCTGTAAGATCTAAAATATTTTGAATTTGTCTCACATTGCTAATATTTCCTCAAACCCAGTACTTATACGTTCTCAAATCAGAAAGAAAATCCATAAATTCTTTGAGGTTGAAAGTGTTAAATCAAGCCATGTACTTCCAATACAGACCTTAAGTATAGGTGTCAAATAAATTAATTTCAAACCCACCTGGCCAAAATTCAGTTCAGGCTGATTTGGAACTACCTAATCACTATATAACTTCATTCCATAAGAAACGAACAAATCATAGCAATATTTAAATACTAACTGTGCTAGTTTATGAATTTTGTTCTTTTTTTTTTTAAAGGATTTGATGTTTAAGTAAGGCTATGTTATTGGTATTGAATTTGAAAAGAATATGGTTTATATTAAATTTGAAATGCATTCGAAAATGAGTAGAACAGAAAATGTGTTTGGAAAACATATAAGGACAAGGCCTAAAGTTCTGAAAACTTTCAAAGTCTATCTTAGCTTCCGAAATATTTTACAATAAATGTTAAAGTTTCCCATTATTTATATTATCTTGTATCCTTCCATCAAATGCCCTGAAAGTACCATGCCAACTAATTGACTAAACTTGGGAAACCTATGGCCAGCACAGGGTTTGTCCTCATGGAATGAAGCAAGAACTGGCACAAACACATTATTCTCCCACATGCAATCCTAAATTTGAAGCATGCCCAAGGATGGGGCAGTTTTGAAAAAAAGGTTTGATCTAAATGTGAGGTCAGGGAGCAATTACCTTGTTCCACATTCAAAACAAGCCACACAGTGCCCACATGGAAGGAAGAAGCAATCCCTTGGGGCATCAAAGCAAATTGCACAAAGGCGCCGGGTATTGTTACCATTTTCACCATCTCTTAGAGACTTCCCTTCGGGGCAGGATGCAGCCAAAAATTCTTCAATGTCCTCCTCATCATTTGAGACAGAATCATAAGACGAACCCCAACTTGAGAGATCATCATCTTTGTATGGAAGCAGAGGGGCTCTTGCAGATTCAATATTCCCATATCGAACTCCTGTTTCATCTTCACGTGTCCACCGGAATTTATTTAAGAAGTTGAAAGTCACAAACATGAGCAAAGTCATTCCAACTACAAGAAGAAAAAATAAGAAAAGCTTAAAATTGTATTATGTATAAAAGAATATGTTAGTGTAAGAAACATACAAAGAAATATACCTATGCCAACAATATATGTGAGCCATCTTGGTCCATAAGACACTCTAACATACCAATCCTCACTGCCCGCACTCTGAAGCAACAAAAGCACCACAAATATATGTAAAAAGCTCCAAAATAGAGGAGTACAAATATATTCAGCCCAGACAGGATGATGAGAATACATATTACCAATGTCTTCCCCGTCAAATTAGAAATAAGAAACCTAACCTCCTTTAAGGTTTAACACAACCTATTATCTACTTGACTATAGAATCCTTACCTCTTTTAATGAACTATTACTTATTTTTAATGGAAATATTGATGTATGCCTCGAATTTGTCTATTTAGCTTGTACAAAAGTTCAACATCCAGAAACTAAGTCAACCATCTAATGACCACATGTTGAGGTCCACCAACTCTACCCAACAACAATAACAAGGTAACTACGGCCGCTTTCCACCTCAATTTACAAAGAAGAACCCATGAAGTTCCAATCCTGTGACCAAGTCCTTAAATCTTAGCCACCAACATGGTTACAACCAAATTTAGTTAAACTTTTGGATTAAATGATTATTTAACATGGTATAAAGCAAGAGTGACCAAGTGGACTTGTGTTTGAATCTCCCAATTCTACTAACTAAATTGTAATAAGTTGTGATTGTGGTTATGGTTGTATTTGTGCTTCCAATGGTGTTTGGTCGAAATTTAAGTACACATTACGGGCCATATTATTGCTTAAATACTATTGTTAAGCCTTAACTTCTAAACTTAAGTTTTTAGGTCAAATAATTAATCCACAATCTTCATACCAATTCCACCAACATCTTTCTTCTTCACAATTTCACTATAAAATAGACAAATGCAATGAAGATAGAAAAGGTTGACTAAAGAGTACTTATGCTTGATTACATAGTGTTTAAACAAATGAAGACAAAAATTAAAGTTATCGCTACAAGTAACACCAACAATAGAAGATAGAGGAGGAAGTTGCTTTCATCAAGGTCAGGGCAAATCCATATAATAATGCCAAACAAGGGGTAACAGCTTAATGCACTTTACCAAATTCAGGAGCAGCTAATAAGCTTACCTTTTCTGCAACAGGAGAGGCCAAGACAATAGCATTGCCCTTGGGAAATAAAACACTCAAACTACAGAGACCCTGAGTGAAAGTACACTTGTAATAAGCTTCACTTGTATTATACAGTAAAGCTTTCATTCCTACATTCAATTGCACCTGTAGATGTAAGAGTCAATAAAAATGAATATTTTATACAGGTGAGGGTGAGAAAATATCAAGAGCTTAAATATTTTGCATCAAAGATGGACACCATAAAGCTTACTTGCTTTCTTATATATGAATAAATTGATTTATATACATAGCTCAAGCATCAAATCATAACACATAATATCACTTTTAACAGACCCAATGTTTATGGAGGGCTAGAAGATGTCTCATCTGTGAAGGTGATAATAGTATAAGCAATTGATTTATGCATCTAGTTATCTTAAATGTTTCAGCAGCAGGCACCTGGAATGAGTAAATTAAAAATTACACTAAAATAGCTCATGTTTTTTCCAATTACCTCCACTTCCTCAGAGTTCAAGTTACCTAGTGCCACATAGTAACTTGAAGATGTGTATATGTCCTGATGAATCGAACCACTTCCTGTGAAGAAACAAAGGCCAATATCAGGAAAAACAAAATTAATCATAATAAATTATATAAGTAAGAAATACATGCTTCTCATTTCCATCTCACCATGGATAACATTCCATGACAAAGTGGTGTTCGGATATGTTGGGTCCTCAAGCCATTGAGCCAGGCCTTCATTTCCTGCAATTCGCCAGCTTCAGAATAATAAAGGAGATAAAATGCACAAATGTTATCAGTAAATAAAAAGGAGAAAGAAAACTGAGCTAACTCATGTTATGACCACTGAATAGACATTACTGTAAGGAGAAACATTTTAAACATTAGAATCATATCAAAGACTAACTGGCCAGAGAATATACTGATTTTCTTATGCAAGACAACAACAAGTAAAAATTAAAGGGAAGTAAAAGTCAGGCTTGGGATATCATATAAACCTTGAAGAGCGCAAATTGAGCTGAATAATCAACTGAAACTAACAAAGCTGAATCTCAACACTGATAAAGTTGGATGGTGAAAATAACGCCTTCGTAGGAAACTATCAAATCATCACAATCATAGCTAATATTAAGTTGGTTGACTTTACTTAAAAGAACAAAGATTTTTAGTGTTCCCACCAAGAGAATATGTTTAACTAGAATGGGACATGATTCACTCTTCCATATTTCATGACAAAGTAATTTTAACAAGAGACAAATACATCTACTGCATCTATGACGTCTCACTCTCCTAAAATATAACTTTTTAGTAAAATACATATTCTTTTATGCGTAATATATGTGCAAGAAAAATTAGGATTTTTTGTTCTATGGTATTCCCAGGTCTGCACTGTTATAATCAGGCTTATTTAGAGTTGAGCCAAATAGTCACTAAGAATACATCAAGAGAACTTATGAATAAAGCTAAACTTTTGACTTCCTTTATGAATTTTCCACCCAAACCTTGCTGCTACTGCAGGGCTCATTGGTAACATAGCATTCGTGACTAAAATTGATCCCCTTTGACTAGGATAGTAAACCAAAGGCTATGCATTGCCAAAATTAACATCTAAAATCTGTTCCAGGACTAATGTGCCGTATCAGTTGCCATGATTGTGTCAGTTCGTAGAAAAATTCACACTCAAAATATGCATGGGTCTGTTTTGCTCCGATACATGCAGTAATAGCATTAAAAAAAAATTATAGAAGAAAGAAAAAAGATATTGAAAATTGCAAAGCATCTATAATAGATAAACTTTAAGCGTACCTTGGGCAATTATTAGGAAAACGGAGGAGCTCTGGGACTTTACATTGTATGAAATGTTTATTTCAGACCCTCTATTTAGGAAATGAATCCACTCCTAAAGAAGAAGAAATTACAAATTCTACCTCAGAAACAAGAACATCTCAATCTTCAAGCACAAATTTAAAGCATGGTTGAAAGAAAATAGCAAACTTGCCTTGTGAGAATCAGCTGCAAGAGAGACGCTATAATTTTCAGACCAACTGGTTACAACATCAAGAGGAGGAGATTTATAAAACCCATATAGCATCGGTCCAGGCTTTACCTCATTTAACTCTTCCACCTGACATAAACCAGCCCAAATCACCACAAAGTCTCAAAAACTTGTGTGACTATAGAGTTCTTTTGAAAAGCACAGTAGCTTCTAAAAATTGGTTTACCAAACACCTTACGACTTATTATATAAGTTGATTATGTCCACAGAAGTTGATTATTTCTCAACGTAAAGCAACACTAAACTAGCCGTAAAATGACAAGTGGCAGCTCACCTTCACAGTCTGCACGAATAAGGGGTTGGGTTCTATGAGAACTGAAGCATTAGGACCTAAACTTACATTTGCCGCACCATAAACCCCCAAAATCAAAGTCATCGACACTGTAATACGCAAACTCAAACTCAGTTATTGTAATCAGATCAATAAACTTGCAATTAATTCCCAAAATTAACTGCTAAACAATTGACCAGGCTCTAATTACAATCCTAACAAAGAACCACTTCAACTGAAGTTAACGACAGAGAACAAAATCGAGCAATTGCAAGCAATTCCATACTCAAAATGCGTAGCACTAACCGAAGAACCAGAAGGTGAGGACAACGATGATGCAAGACCACGTGTCATCCCTAATAATCGCCGATGGGTCATCGACAACTGAGAAGTTTTCTCGATAAGAAAAGCCAATATTTTGATGCTCTAACTCTGGTTCTCGAAACCGATGATCATGATCAACATGATTATGGTTGTGAATATCATCTTCTTCACTAACCGGTGAAGAACTCCATAACGACGCCGTAGCAGCCGCACCTGAAGACTCTGTATTGACTGAAGTAGATGTAGAAGTAGAAGGTGAACTGTGATCCGGTTCCGCCATTCTACAGAGAATAAATTGTAGAAAGATGAGAAAGGGATAAGGCCCCAACCCTAATAATTCGAATTCAACGGGGAAAAATAAAGATAACAAACCTTGGCGTCTCTTTGGAGAAGAATCAGAGTCCATGGAGAAGCGGGTGATTAACTGAAACTCACCAATCAGTCTTCTTCGTCTTCGTATGAATGGTAGTTGGAGGGAGTGACGGTTATATTCCCTTCCACTACCTAACTATTAGTTCTAGCTAACGACGCCGCACTGGATTGGCTAATCAGCTTACGTTTTGACTATTTATTATTACACGTGGTCGTATTACTGGTGATTTCTGTCGCTCTTGGAATTTAGTTTTGAGTTAGATGGTTTTAAAAAGAATAATTGTCGTTTATAATGGCGAATTATGATTTTATAAAATATCAATTATTGCTATTATTTTTTGTCTTATTTAGTTTTTAAATTCCTATTTTAGCCTTAGATGGTATTAAAAACTGAAATCAAAGGGTTTAATCAAATATACATCAACTAATTGATAAAGCCATGCACGTTGTCTCTAAATCATGTCCTGTCTTTTTTAGGGACAAGTTTTCTTATATTTCTTTTTTGGTTTTACGACCATGAGGTTTGTATACAGTTTCTTCTCTGGAAGATAAACTGTAAATTAATATATTTTAAGTTGAATTTTTATGACACAAAAATTGCGAGACTAGTTGAGGAGCTTCGAAGGTTACTTTGTTTCTAACTGACAAATAAACCAATAACTTTTAAGGTTAAGTATAATTAATAAATTATTAATTAAAAATAGAAAGTGACAGTATATGAAAGGTTTAAAGCCACTGTCCAAGAGCTTCCCACGGTTACAACTAATCACGAAACCAATGAACATACTTCAAAAAAGAAACAGAATCTATTACTTGATTGAGAGGCTATAAATATATACACCCTCGAAAGAGTTCCAAGATGGGGTATTGTTTCAATTGTCTATGTACTAATTATCTTATTCCCAAATTTTGCACCCAAAAAAAAAAGCAAGAAGCTGGAACCCTCCATCTCTAAAATGGCAGTTGCAGACAAGCAAATTCGAAGAAGAAATGACAAAGACTTCGATATCATCCGGCAAGGATGGAGGCTCGTTGGCTTTTGGAAGAGAAGCTGGTACAAAATCCGCCGCGACCTGAAGATATAACTTATATGGAGCAGTAACATAGTTTTAGAAGGATGCGATAATATTGGTTCGATAATGTTATTAAACTGATATTATTAAACTGAGTTTTTTATATGTCCAGTATAAGGAATAATACATGTATATATAAGGTAGTTTTTTTTAAAATGTATGTATTTATAGGAACAGGTTGTGCTTTGATGAAAATATTACTAAAATAGTTATGGGATGAACGTGATTTGAGGAAATTAACCTCAATTTATTCGCTGCGATTGGAGATCAAACCGTACTGAATGATTGTCAATCACAGTCATCACAGGTTGGAGTCATGCTATGCTGGGTATGGAGAAATAAAAGAGAAAGAAACAAAAATTGACTATGAGAGGAGGAGGCGACGTTACTTCTGTTCCATAAAAAAATTCAATCGGAAAATTGAGATATGGAGGAGATGAAGAATCCGTCGACGGAGAGATCAAGAAGATTGAAGGAGCCCGATAGAATTTCTGGATGGAAATTTGTTGGCTTTTTCAAGAAACGATGGTACAGGCTCCGGATGGCTCTCCATATATAACGTTGGAACGGGCAATTCGTCCCAAAGGAAGACCAAGAATTTGTATCGATTATAGAAGAATTTGGAAGATTATATATTCATTTTCTTCTTCTTCCTCTTCTTCCTCCCTTTTTTTTTTTTTTGAGGGATGGTTCTCTTTTTATTGTACCATTAATCCTCCCTTTTTGAATTGAATGTAAATCTAAAATACGAATCGATGATAATTATTGAATGTAAGAAACAGGAGAACTGGTTTGTTACATAGTTTATGAACTTTATTAGCCATTTCGTTGCTGCATTATCGTGACAACAAAACAAATCGCTTAGGCAATGGTATATATATACATAATAGTTAAGCTTCAGGCCATGACTGATAATTTTTATGGGTTCAGAAAGTATATAATTATTATAAGCTTTCGATCTCTCGAGTAAACTCTCTATTAGAAAATGATAGATTAATTTAAAGTAGATAAGCTTTGAGTTGAGCTATCCGAACGTGGTCTAAGCACCAGACTTCAAAGTAAGCTTTAGTAATAACAATCTTTTTCTCTCGCTTTTTTCTCTTATTGCGAAGTCTTTATTTTCAATTTATTTGAGTTAATAGCATCTTCACGGCATGGGTTGAAAAGTTGAAACTTGAAATCTATTGACAAACAGATGCTTACGAAGAGGCGAAGAGAATGCTAGTTTACTAAATCACCTATTTTAGTTTATTTCTGTTAGTTGAAAATAATTTTGAAAATAGCTCCACTAAAATCTCACATATTAAATAAATCATTTTGTTTCAAAATCAAAATCAGTTCGCAATAGAAATTTTGCAATTTCAGTATTGATATTCGGGGATTATATAAACCCCAAAATTATTCGACGAAATCTTTTTTCAAGTACACTCATCAATAAAAAAATAAAAAAATTTAAACTTAAAATTTATCAAAAATATGCAAATAATTTTTTAAAAAACGTATATAGAATAGATTAATATTTATAAGTAAAATTAGAATTAAAATTTTAAATCTTCATTAAAACTTTGATGAAACAAGTTATTTATTAAAAAAATTATTAATGAATAATGTAAGCTGGAAATTTGTGTTTTTATATTTTTTATTAAAATTTTTTACTTTTAAATTTTGTTCAACGAACTTTTACTCGTAAGGATATTTTAAAGGGTGAAGTTATTTGCACCTTTTTTTAATTTATTAATATACCCACTTTTTTATTAAAATTTTCATTGAAAAATAATCCATAGATTGAGTTTATAATTAAATATATCTAAAATCTACTTACCTTAAATATTTTTTACTCTCTACACTTAATCTTTTTTTTTTTTTATCATCAACTACGTAAATATGTTGATCAACATTTAAAAAAAAAAATTCAGTTCAACAACAATTTGATGAAAATGAAGAATATTTAGCAAATTGAAATAATTACAAGTAATACAAAAGTAGAGCAGAATATATTGTAAATTACTACGCTAATATGAAAAGTACTTTTTTTTTAATATGAACGATGCTTTAGATTTCATATCCAAATTAAAAAAGGACTTTGACAAAATTTTAACACATCGATCATACAAGGACATAATATATTCATGACCGAATTGACCATGGTAAAATTCATTATCTATGTGGTATATTATTAGAATTGATTATGGTCTCAATCTCTCATATTTCTTTTATTACTTTTCAATCAAACATATCAAATGATCAATTCTTTTAAATTAAAATCAAATAAAAATAATATTTCAAAATAAATCATCTGTAGAAATTTTTTACTTTTTTTTTTAAAGATATGTTTATTATATGGTAGGTTTGTTTAGAAAACAAGTATTTATAGGATTTATTTTAATATAGTAATTTTTAAAAGTAAAATTAAATATTTTAAATTTAAGACAGGGTTTATTTAGTGTGTGAGTATGTTAACAAAAAAAAAATGAGCGCAAATATTCTCACTTTATTTTAAAAGAAAATAAAAGATAAAACTACTTTAATGCCCTTGGTGCGAAAAAGACATAATTGCACTCGGTTTGTCGCAGTTATAGCTTTTTTTGCCACGGAGTCTCCAAGCCACTCCTCACAATTTTTTACATGCCCTCGAAAAAGGTTTAAACAAAGAGCCTTGTCTCGCTTGGACAGCCTGTTTCGAAGGTTGTCAAGGGGCGAAACTCTGAGTTTACACTAAACCCCAAACGCACGACGCCTCTACAACTCCTTGTCTCCGTCCTTAAATTATTTCCCGAGGTTAATACTGTCATTTGACATTCACACGCCAAAACCGACCCCACAACAAATCATCTCACCGGACCAAACCTCCCCCCTCCCCCTCTCTGGTTTTCAAAAAAGGTAAGATCAAGATCTACAAACAAAAGAAAAAAAATTAAAGACACCCTAATTTCTTTCGATTCGTCGTTTTGATAGGAATCGAAAGGGGTAAAAATGGGCGATTTTAATCTCGCTCTCGTGATCGTCGCTATAGTGGTTTGCATTCTAGTTTTCATCTTCAATGTGTACCTTCTCGTCAACTATCAGCATCCGGACGACGCTAACCAGGCGTATTTTCCGAAATTCGTCGTAGTTTTGGGACTCTCCGTTGCCGCTATTTCCATACTGATGTTACCGGCTGACGTGGCCAACCGGCAGGCTTGTAGGCACGCGATTTATAATGGCGCGTGTAATCTTACCCTGCCGATGAAGGATCTGTGGCTTGCTATTTATATTGTGGATGCGGTGCTCGTGTTTTTCGTCATCCCCTTCGCTATGTTCTACTACGAAGGCGACCAAGACAAGTTCGTACATCAATCTAGGGTTTCTTTTCTATTCAGTTTTTAATTTTTTTAATATGTGTATGTTTATTACTTGCTAATATTGATGGGTTGATAATTGCGTTGTCCTGCAGGAGTGTTGGTAAAAGGATTAAGAGCGCGTTGTTGTGGGTGATAATGACAGCTATTGTGTGCGCGCTTTTGCTTGGAATTTTGTATGGTTAGTTGTTTTTATACAAATTTTCATGCCTTTATGTATTTACTGTGGATTTGAATTCTTTTTTCTAGATTTGAAGAAATTTCGTTAAGTGCTTGAATTTAGTTGAATGGTATATTAGGGTAGATGTAGAGTGTGCTATATAGCTGAAATTTTTTTACAAAGGTCGTTTGGATATTTTATCTTTTATGAGTATTGTCATGATGACTGATTATATTGGTGAATTCTAGTTGGGGAATTTGGTTGTATGTGAAATTTGTTTGATGAGAGAAATGAATTGCATTCCCTTTTCCAGCCATTGTTCGGTTTTAGTAGTCTAAGTACCCATTTGAGTAGTCATTTCTAGCGTGTGTATTCAAATAATTTGTCATGCTTATCTCTGTACCTGTGTGGCATTCTCTATCTTGTTTGGTTAACCAGTTTGTTTCACACACATGTTATGCATCCACATAGTAAACTACCAGATATTTTAAATTTGTATGCATATAAGAAAAGCAATGATACAGAAAATCAACAGGGGCAATTATTTTGTACTTCAGTTTTCAAGTTTTTGTGGATGTTTGATGCATGTTTGAGTTTGTTTTGGGATAGTTTCATATGCATCTTACTGGTTTGATTCTCTTTGATGGTACTTAGGTCTTGTTGGGAAGGTGGACTTCACCGTTAGACACCTCTCTTCATCTACAACAAATTTTCCAACTAACTGGGAGTTTTCTAGCGGTCAACAATGTATTAGTGGTTCACGCCAGGTTATTACTCCTTTTTATCCATTTGTGATAGAGTCTATTTGTTCTTCTTCATGGGTTAATATTGTTGTGTTCACTTTGCATATTACTATAAGAACTAAGCTCTTACGATATTCTTTTGTACTCTTTTCATTTCTTACAGTGTGCAGCATATACTGCAAATGATTCATCTGAGAAAACATGGACTATGCGTACTACCTTCCCGGAATATGTTGTTGCTCTTGCTACAATTGTTGGATCTGTACTTTTTTCGGTATGATCATCCTTTCAAACAGAACATTAAATTTTCAATTCTACTGGATTTATTTTTTTATTTTTATTTTTTAATTTTATATGCAGATACATACTGCCCATCTTGTGTAATGTAAATGATTTTTAGATAGGTTGTGTCTGATCCCGGTTATCTGTAATAAGTGGAGTAAACTTGTATTTATTTATTTTTTATTTCATTCGTGCATCTTGCTTATTTTCACGTGTTGCTGTCAGTTGCGATGAGATGCCTCATTTTGTTGTATGTATGCTATTTACCTTTTTCCATTTTTAAGAAGAAATTACTCACTGCTGTTCTTGCAATGTATTGTCAGATATTTGGCGGTGTTGGCATTGCTTGTCTGCCATTGGGACTTATCTTTTCATTCATCCGACGTCCAAAGGCTGTTATCACTCGCTCACAGTATATTAAGGTTCTCTTTGCTGCATACTCTGTAGAGTGCAATATTGCATACTTTAGTAGTTATGAAGTGGCGGTATATATATATAGCTCATTGAGAGCTGTTTTGATTTGTAGGAAGCAACTGAACTTGGTAAGAAAGCAAGAGAGCTGAAAAAAGCAGCTGATGCACTTCATCAGGAAGAAAGAAGTGGTTCTAAGGGTAGAAAATGGAGGAAAAATGTTAAGGCAGTAGAAAAGGTATGGAATCTCGAAATTTGCAATTCGCATTTGAAAAAGTATACTTCATATCACGTTTCTCAGAACCCAAATCGCAGATTGTCAGTTTTGATAAGAGTATTGGCTTTGGTAAACAGCTGATAAATTGGGCAGGGTTGCGGCTTCTTTACTAATTTAAACTTTTGGTATTGTGATTCGTTGGTTGTGATCCCTACTTATTTCGTGGGTAATTATTTTATTCTGGCTTAATTTTGCAGGAGTTGCTTCAGTTGGAAGAAGATGTGAAGCTTTTAGAAGAGATGTATCCACAGGGAGAAAAGGTGCTGAGTATGACTTGCTGGCTTTTAATATGTACTGAATAATTGTGTTCGAAAAAATTCACCCCTTATTCATAGCTCCTTGCTTAATTTTTAGGCTGAGACTTCTTGGGCCTTGACTGTTCTTGGGTACTTGGCAAAACTTGTGTTGGGAATCTTAGGGTAAGTTCTGTTTTCATAAATAGATGGCTTTTTGCAAGGATTTTCATGGCTATTGTTTCTCTCTTACAGTGATATTCGTTAATTTTGTAGATTTTGACATTAGTATCTGGAGTTAGTTATTTATTTATTATTATAAAACTGTTGAGGAAAGGGAATTTATTTTGAGTACTGGTAAGCCATCAAAGATTGAAGGAAGGATAACTTAAGACAAAACGAAGCCAAAAGTTAATGTAAGAAAAGCTCTGATCCATATGGAAAAGCTCTATACGTGCTTATGAATTTAATAGATGGTTTGATTTGAAATATGGATTCTTTTTGAACTTGTCTAGAGTTAGGGAAACATGTTAAATTTACATGTATAGCGTATAATGTAGATAAGGAATTTCTGCTTTACAATATGATACAGAAAGTTGTCTTTACCTCTTCACTTCAAAATTTCTGATTTATATGCATGCAGTGTTGTACTGGTTAGGGGTTACTTATTGAATTTATTGAATACAGCTTTTTAGTACATTTCTTGAAATTTTAAGTTTGGTGGAGTATGGAAGAGCATGAACCTTTGTTTTTAGTTTATTTTCTTAGGATTTGAAATTTAACCATTGATATATTATAGCTCTCCATCAATTTTCTGTAAAATTTTACCAGCTATATTTGATCTATGATCTTTGCTTTTCTTTCTTACTAGGTTGATCGTTTCAGTGGCTTGGGTTGCTCATATTGTCATATATCTATTGATAAATCCACCTCTTCATCCTTTCCTGAATGAGGTTTTTATCAAGCTGGATGATATATGGGGTAATATTGGATTTGTTTAGATGCCATTTTTACCTTTCTTTTCCTTTTCTACTTGACAAATCTTATTTGGGTATTTGCTTTTTATGCCTATTTGCCAGGTCTTCTTGGTACTGCAGCGTTTGCATTCTTCTGTTTCTACCTTCTGCTTGCAGTGATAGCTGGGGCAATGATGCTGGGTCTAAGATTAGTTTTCATTACAATTCATCCCATGAAGTAATGAGCTTTTTGGTGCAGCTTTTGTTTAATTATTATATATACTCTCTGTGAAAACTGACATTCTATTTGACGATTGCTCATCAGCTAATGGTCTTGTTCACAGGTGGGGAGCCACGCTAATGAACTCTTTTCTTTTCAATGTGGGACTCATTCTCCTATGCTCAATCAGGTTGGCGTTCTTGATCTTCAATTCTTCTCTTTGAATAGCATCTCTTGGTTGTCTTTCTAGTGCTTTATTTGGTCAGTCTAGCATGTTGTCATGATTTGTTATGTTTAGTAAAATTAATTCTTCGAGGTTAATGATAATATGATTTCATTCTGCCCCTTTTTTTTTTTTTTTTGGTGTTCTTGCACTTATTGTTCGAGCATGTAAAAAGCATGTGGTTGACTGCTGTAGTCCTTAAGTCTTTCCCATAGCAAATCTAGTATTATTATAATTTTGGAAATACATAATCAGACCTCAATGATGTTTGTTTAATAGAAAGTTCTTGATGTTGTTATTTCAACTCTTTAAGCAACCTTAGCAGTTTAAAATGGAAGGAGGCAACATTATATTATTATTAACAAAAAGCTTATGTTTCAACATCATCTTATTGGGGGCATTTTCTGTTTCTGCATTTCAGTGTGATTCAGTTCTGTGCCACAGCATTTGGATATTATGCTCAAGCAACTGCTGCTCAGGAAATATTTGGCCACACATTGCAGTCTCTTCGTGGAATTAGATATTTGTACAAGTGAGTTAATGTGTTTCTGTAGATTGTTGTACTTTGATTTTTCATTTGTTTTCTACACATACCTGACATTGATTATTCCGTTACAGGTATAACGTGTTCCAAATTGCTTTTATTGTTTTAGCGGGCTTGACCTTTGTGTATTATGCTGCCTTTGTAAGTTTGCTGCTCTTCTTTTTGTGTGGTTTTATGATTTTGTTTGTTCTTATTGTATTGATTGATTCTTATCGTTATTTTCATTTTCTTAAATCTCAGGGATGGAGAAGAAGAAAACCAACTGGCAGGTTCCAACTGTCCACTTAATAATGTTTAACCAGCAGAGCATGTACCCATCTGAAGTTTATTGGAATTCTGAGTTTTATAATCTCCTTGGATTACGTTTCATATTTGGAGGTTTAAGGCCAAGCTCTTTTCTCGGTTGAATGGTTTAGCGAGGTATGCTTTATCATTCTGGAAAGTTGGGTTGCGGCAATAGGGCAGCATGTGAGTGCTGCTGCTACTATTGCTGTTTCTGCTTTTTTTTCACCTTTTTTGTATGTATTACTATTCTTTGTTTGATTTACGTGATGCATTTGGCTTGGGCAATATGATTGAGATATCCCCCGCAGATATGGAGACCGGAGTTTGTAGAGCTTACCTTGATGTAATATAATTGTTGAGAACAAATTTTACGGTCAGCTATTTTGTGTTCTTCCCTTTCGATCCATTTCTCTTCTATATATTCCTTGTCCAAATTAGTTGCCTGCCATATAGTTTTGTGAACAAGTCTGAGCTGATTAATTGCTTACGAAACTCATCTCATCAGAATCTAATTGTTGACTGGTCCATCAATTTTATCAGTTTCAGCTAACCAGAAGGAAGGCAATTTGAAGCCATTCGTTTTGGTTTCTTTCTCTGGATTTCACTGCTCGCTGCTTTGGAGTGTAATTAAATAGTCTTTACCAATTCTAAGTCAACTTGTTTTTAACACCTTGCCAGAGAGCGCTTGGCACTTAAAGACTCTAAAATGGCTCTAAATTAACAGGCCGCGCGACAATTTCTGGTTTACTTTATTCCCTGGTAAATGCATAATATTCAACAATGACAAGCACCTTTTCGTGGAGCAGCATAAAGAACATCCTTCTATGCTAAATGCTACTATTCCCACTGGATGTCTCTGCAGACATCCGAGTCAGAAGCGTTAATAGTAGTCTTTCCATCAGGAGCCACTGTATAATAGGGTGAATCCTCTGCAAATTCAGTGGGCATTGATTTCCAGTGCAGACTAGGTTCCCACTCTGCTTCTCTGAGGACCTTCAGAATTTCTTTAACCACTATCTTGCTCCCCTCAGAAGAAAGGTGAATCCCATCACTGCAGAAGTATTAGAAGACAAGTAATTTGAATTGAGCAAAAGTACTTAATTAAAAAGATTTTGAGTAATTCGAATGACAATGCGTCCATGACCTGCACATATAATCAGAAATCATAATGAATTGAAAACTAGGACAAAAGGTCACTTACGTGAAGCAAGCCGTCAACCAATCATCCCGTTGCTGCATTGCATTCCAAAGATTAATACCCTTCACGCCCATCTCCCGGCATAGCTGCAAACAAGCTTCTGAATAAATTCGGCAGCTTTCATTTGTACGACCCATATCTCCAAATTTACCACTGGTTTCAAAAGGATAAGCTAAGTACCACTAGAACTGAACCATGCAACAGAAGCCTGGAAACTAAAATTAAATAAGTATGAAACAAAGCACCTCAGTTTTTCATGAAGTTGTCGCTCATTGATAGGAGGAGAACTGAGAAACAGAATACGAGTCATCGGAGAAAGACTCTGGCAACCGAAAAATTACATTGTAGAACATGCGTCAAGTACCCACATCATTTTTTACCCAAAAAAAAAAAAGATTCATATTTGTCTATCAACTGAATAGCTTGATGAAGGAATACCTTAAGGTGTAGAGCGATCTTCTTCATGTTTTCAATATATTCAGGCAGCGGAACATGAGGGCCAAGGCCACTGGGGTGAGGACGCACCGAGTCATTGCCACCAAAATAGACAATAACTAATGCAGGTTGAACAGCAGCGTCCTTGATTCATAATAACACTTCATTCGTAAACTTATTCAAGCAATTTATTAAAATTGTTATGTTGTTAGCTACTATATGATACCTTTGGAAAAACTTGATCAATTACTTGTAGAGCGCGCCGTGAATTCCAACCAGCGTATCCTCGCAATACTATGTCTGCCTATCCACATTTACAGGCCAAAATCACTTCCAGTTTTACTTCTAGGAAATGAGCACTGCTGTATCAACGTATAATAACAAAGTATTTTCCGTTGTACATGTTCACATTACATTTTGGCTCTTTTTTTTTTCAAAGAAAGAGAAAACTAACTCTAATCCATTTAAAAAGATTAATGAAATTATTAATTTAAAAAAAAAAAAAATCTAAGTTGGAAAAGTGAATAATGGTTAGGTTCCTTCAAAGAAAAAGTCTCATTAATGCGTCTAATCAATCCTAAAGTTTGTTGATTCAGCACAATAAAAATGCCACGTATTTGGAATTATCTGATTGAAGCATTTCCAATTTTCAATCAAGATGAGAAGTTCCCCACTTGAATTCTAAAAAGTTGAAAGGTCACAGCCATAGTTGTCCCCCCCACTGATTTGGGTGAAAAGCAGCTGTACTTCAAAATTTTCTAAATATGTCCTTTCTCGGCAACGGATAAGAGAGCATGCCTTTTCATATTTACAACTATCTCGAATTAGAATCGTCATAGAATCAAAGTGTTGTGTTTTTAGAAGAAAATTTCAATACCTTTTACAGTTTCTTATTAGATTTTTAAAATCTTTTAAAACTTTCCCCTAAAATATTTTCTTAATTTTAACAAACTAATCAAAGAGCGAAAAGAAAAAAGAACACTAAAATGAATGGTACATTATATTATGGTCAATGGCTGCCAACCATGGAAATAAATATATCCAATATAAATAAATAAGATTAAGACGCGTGGAACCCACCATTAACGACGTCTAAAGTGATACAGTATCTGTAAATTATGTTTAATGAAAATATTAATAAATTATGTTTTTAACACTTCGATAATTTAAAAAATATTTGAAAAAAAAAATTGATTAAAAGGAAAAGAACTCTCCTACCAAGCAATTGTTTCTTGTTTTGAAGATATATAAAATCAGTTCCAGAAAAAGCCATTAGAAGCTTGAGAATACATGAACACCACAAACAAATAAGGAGATAAAATCTGAACCATGATGATAAAGAGAAGACAAGAAGATAGGTTACCTTACGAGCATACAAGTCAGAGAGGATGGCACCCCAGCCATCGTTGCTGAAACTGAACTGAACTATAGACGAACCAAATAGCACAAACTGAGGTCTCCCTGGTCCAACCATTTCTCCCTCTCTTAATGCTTCGTGCCAAGAATTCTTATATAAGAAAAAGAGCAAATGAAGCAGTCGTTTTATATTGTTCGAGCCAGAAGGAAGCAGCAACAAGAGCAGAGAAGAGAGATATTTTTATTCATTTTATTCATGTAATTAATTAATTAGTTGGAGAGGAAGAAAGAGGGTGGTCCAGCTCCCTGCCACCGTTTGATCCTTGCTTTTGACGGAAGTGTTGTCTCTTTTACTATCTCACTTGCGTAAATGAAACCATTCCCTCTCTTTCGAAAATTATCCTTTAATTAATTGATAAATTTTTAAATATTTATTTATATTTATTAGAAAACTTAATTCGTTTTTTTCATATGAATAATATTATGGATAAGTATCAAGCAATCTTTATTCCATATTTTTTATTTATGTAATATGATTTATAATTATCATGTCCAAGTTACATTGACTTAAATTATTGACTTAAAATTTTAATACTATTTTATCAACATTCTTTAAGTTAAATTCCGTGGTTAATAGAGATAAATTATAAAATAAAATTCTAATATTAACTTAATAAATTTTATCTTCAATAATAAAAAATAAAAAATTATCGACTAATATCTAAAATTTAAGTGATAAGTTAAAAGATAATTTAGAAAGAAAAACAAAGTAAATCTCAAGAAAATAAGATCAGTAATACTAAACCCTAATATGACATTATATAAATAATAAAATAATATTATGTTGTGAAAAAGTAAAACAATAAATATCAAAAGCAAAATTTACTTTCGAGTCTGAAAAGATAGAAAAACCAAAAAAAAAAAAAATCTTAACAAATTCCCATAGCATACTGTGATACTGAACCATGACTAAAATAAAAGGTAACCAATTTGGGATTTGCTCATGGCTTACGGGTCAAAAATCTGGGTTGATCAAACTCATGAACGCATCTGATACTTCCACGCCCACCACACCCTCCCCCTCACCCTTCCAAAACTCATCACGCCACACACAACTTCGAGCAAGCGAAGTCAATTCGTCCTTATCTTAGTCACGATCAGTCAACAACACAAGATTAAACTAGAGACTAAACCATCTTAAATCTAATCACATAATTGAACAACAAACAAAGCGAGATCGATTAACTCATTGAGTTAAAGAGAGCACATAAAAGAAATCGAAAGCTCTCGGAGCAGGAGAAATTGTAAGCAGTAACAGAGCAAAATAATAAAAAGGAGAACAAGTGGCATTAAGCTATAGCTGGACAGCACTCATAGAAGCAACGTCAAAAATTGCAATAGTTAAATAAAATAAATATATTAATAATTAAACAATCTCAATCTCACTCTTACACGATGGAAATGGAAACAACATTTGTCATTGTCATATACCGGACAATGAAGATAGGGGTGAATAGATATGTTTTAAGTTTGATGCTAACTCATTTGACGGGAAACATGGCATTTACATCATTACTGGCAAGACTTGGGCGCACTATCGTCATTACCACGTGACCACCATACGATTCCCTGCCGCCTGTAATGCAAAAGCTTCCATTAACTCTCTTTTAAGATACGCCCTCTGCAACTCTGTTGCTGCAGATACGAAGAAAGTAAGGAGTAAGCGTGACAGCATAACATGCTGCAATTTTATAATTTTAATAAAGTTGACATTGAAATAAAAAAGAAGAAAAGAAAATGATAGTCATAACGATGAGCTAGTCTTTTACGAGACGGGCAATTACATTTTGATATACATGGTAAACAAGAACACAAAAAGCAATGAAAGAAGCACAGATCTGAGCGGATTTTGAACCACTATTCTCTCAATCTCAAACCACATATTTTAGTTCTTGAGCGCTCTTATCTTACCAATTTGAGCTAACAGATCTTTTTCAATATCAGGTCAAATTCTGTCTTCTAAAAAATTATACAATTTGAGTTCAAAATATGCCATAAATACTAAAGTTTACCTTCCAATTTTATATCCCAAATTAATGTAACATTATATAAATGATAAATTTAAAACATCAATTACTATTTTGACTTTTATGTATTTATAGATGTAACATCAATTTCAATACAAAATTATAACCAACATTTTTTAATAAGATATAAATTCTTAATTAAATTATATAAAAGACATTGAAAAAAAAAAAAAACCCCTCTTAAGAAGAGAAATGGTACACACCGATTGTAAGTTATAACCAAATATATACACAATGGTAAGATTCTAGCTGGATTAGCAGAACATGCCACTTCCAATTGGCAGATACCTTATTGGGGCGGTATCTAACAAGAACTTTCAATCATATCTGGCCAGAAGTAAGACACTATCCAGTGGGGAAAGAAATACCCAAATTCAAAATTAAACAGTAAAGCCCCAGAAGAAGGGAAAGCAAGTGATTGACAATATAGATGAGCAGCTATGACACTAGAACCAAAGATGGCCAACATAAAGAAAATTGAAAAAATTCTAACCACTTCCAATTTAGTATAGCATAGCATAACCTAAAAATAAAATTAAAAGAAAAGAAAAAAGGCTGAATATATCATTTATATTAAGATCCACTAACAGACCCCAAGCTAATACTCTTCACAAGATTCTGCAAGTCCATGAACCATGCCAAATGACTAAATCACAAAAGATAATGTGTTGCAAGCCCCAGAAACCTTGTGCAGTAGAAGATGGTACAAAAATTAGAAAATCCAGAAGCTCCAAAGCATTTGATTTTTCTATGTACAACTTGACTTGTGCTCCACCACAAACTTTATGCCAGAAAATAATCCTCGAACAGTTACAAGAGAGATTGAGAGGGATAGGGTTCATCCATCAGGCCTTTTTTTTCACGTTTCAGAATTCCATATTGATTCAGGAATGAAAACTTTAGCCCCCAAAAATTCATTCCGCCGACAATAACATAAAAATGACACAAGTACGATACTATTGATATCATACCAAAAGAGATATCCACTTACAGTAGTGCAAGATGCTAACCATTTAAGATGAAAAATACAATGGAAGCTCAAATGATAGCTCGTTGCACAAAAATAACGCACCAAAAACTTCAAATGGTAGCCATGGCCTTGGCGTCTTCTTGTGCAGACGCATTCTTAATTAAATTATTAATTAACATGGTTGACAGTAATTAATGTAAGGAACACAAGCTGTTCTACAAAAGACCATTTTTTCCCACGGAAAAGTAAGAAACTCACATTTCAATTAAGCAATATTTTTTGCATGCCTTTAAATTTAATAATATCTACCATTTGTAATTCAGTAACGGGACTCAAAAAATTAACCGAGATAGTTTTAGTTGGATAAAAATTCCATAAAGGAGCGTTAGATGGTACACATTACCTCCATGCACCTCAATGCCTTCCTAAGCTGCTAGCTTATTATCCGATTATCGTACTATCTTACATTCCCATACCAAGTGAAGAACAATCAGAACCAAAATAGGATGATGAATTCCTTGGTGTACGTGATAAACTGTAAATAGAGATGATAGTTGAAATCAAAACATTTTGTTACTCTAATGGTAAACTGTGACCCAATATATCAAGACAGGTTTCATTCATAGGCTACGAAGTGACGTTATTTTGTTAAGACTAAACGTAGTGTTAAAAATGGATCGAAATTGTCATAAATTAGGAAGAATATACCTCTTCAAACCTTTTGAGTAGCAGGCCCATTGGAATCGGATTATAGCGTGGCGATGAAATCGTTGTGCTGCTGAGATTTGGTTTCTAAATCCATAGCAAACAGAGAAAGAAAAGAAAAAAAGCAGAGAGGAGTCCACACGCTCACACACCCGAGAGGAGACCCCGGGCAACTCCCGTGCGATCTCCTCTCGAAAAAAGAAAATGAAATTTTTATTAAAATATTGCATGACCTGCCATCCAAGCGCACCTGTCATGGCAAAGGTCCGATGACTAACAATATTCAGGACTCAGACCGTATTCATTATCATAACCCCGTTCCCGTTCTTGCTTCCCACATCGATAGATTATACAACAAAATGGGATCATCCATGCCGCATCACCCACCTGATAAATGTTCATCCTCATCAATCACAAGGGATATGATTATACATGGACAAGAAACATAGCCCCTCCATGCGGGCTAACACTGACAAAACCTAAAACTAAGAAAATTTTTTTAACAAATTATGAAAGCACTCTTAATAATTTCAAACCCTAAAACACGAAATCAACCCAGGAAACCAAGGGGCCTGAATATTGAAACAGACACGAATTCTGACTTGTGATAAAATAATGAATTCGAACAAAGCTCATCACATAAACAAGCCAAAATAATAGAAAGAATCTAAAATACCAGCAAGCGTCGTATCGAATCATCCTTCCCATTTCCATACAACTTCCTCCTCCTCCTCCTCGACGATTAGCGATGAAGATCGATCCATCCCGCTAAACCAATTTACAAGCAAGGCTGAGAGGAGCTAGCGTTCTTATATAATTATCTAGATTAAGGCGGCAAGTGAGATGAGCGGTCAGAATGAGGGATCGTTTTTATAACGGCTAATATACATCCACGTACTGCGTTGGTCTTACGCACGATAATAAGTTAGTTGACCTTGTCAAACAAGGCTCTAGTGAATATTGGGCCTATAGGGAAACACGTCCCCCTGAATACTGAAAATTGGGCCTATAAACAAGGAAGTCTGGTGTAAACTGATACAGGCCTTTTGAATGGTTGTCCTCTCCAAACCCCAGATGAGGTTAAAAAAGTTCAACTGGCTTGTTGGGCTTGTTCCGCACAATTTTCTCTTGTGTGCCCATGAATTATTTACATGGTCTTCAGATGGCCTGTGGACTAGCCTATTCAAACCATTTCAGTCTATTTCAAGAATGGGCTCTTATAAACATTGGCTTTGGTTCCTTGGAGCCCAACTGGACAACTAAAAAATCTACCAATTGAATTTACATGTAAGTCCCATTCAAGACTCGTTTTGAGATGAATCTTACTCATGACTAATCCAATTTGATTAAACCTTTATTCACGATTTGATGACCTGTCCCGCTAAGGCGGGTTAAGCCTTTAGACTCTCATGCCCCGCCCCGTAGAGTATAGGAGCATATTACAATTTTTTTTAAATTTGAAATTGCATTTAACTTATATAGTTATATTTGATATGATGAATGTGAACCATTTTGGAATCCTTCAAATCATATTACAAATCATTCTACAAATCATCCTTTTATAAATTTTAAAAAATATATTTTTCAAGAAACTATATTATAAATTTTACTTATTTTAAGTTGGGATTTAGGCCTATTCTCTGTTTACTTGAATTTGATGCTAGTTAGTTAGATATATATTTACAAATGGTTCTTGAAAGTTATAGATTTATTCAATCTTTAATCCATATTAATGGGGAATTTTAGGCCTGTAGTGTTAGCCATGAAGAAGACGTGCTCATGTGATTGTGCATAATGTGAGCAATTTATGTTTTATGATTTCTTTTATTCGTAAGAGCGTATCTTTACACATCCATCTTCTTTTTTTCGGTTTTGTAGCATCGTGAGTGTTAATTCCTAAACTCCCCTCACCTCAAGTGTGATTTTTGAGCAGGTACAAAAATAGTTTTAGGTAAAGATCAAGCAATGACTGAAAAATGATAGACTGGATGGCTGCTCAAAAGTTGCTCCGCAGTTGGGAAACTTGTCTTGTCAAGTGACATCGGCTGGGATTTGGCTATTGGAGAATATTATTTAAACTTAGATATAAGATGGGAAATTGTGAGACATAACCTAAAATTAGGCGGTCGTTTTAAAAATAGTCAAGCCCCATGATTTATTTAATTTGCTTAATCATTATCAACCTAGTAACCATAATGCCCCTCTATATATAATATATAAATTTATATTTTCCTTCTTTTAACACTTTTCAACTAGCAAGTAGTCATCAAAAAGTTGTCAGACCATCACTTTATTTACCGAATAATTGTTGAGCAGTCATCGGACTCATAGACCAATCGTCGAATGGGAGAAAAGAGGAAGGTATTATATATGAGGGATATTATTATCATTCATTTAGATTTAATTAGGTAGATCAAAGAAAACCTGTGACTTAACTATTATTAAAAAGACCCCCTAATTTTCAGACATTTCTCACCATTTTCCCAACAAGAAAGAAGAAATGTTAGTGGATGCTGGTTTGTTTATTTCATGTTGGGCTTGATAATGAATAAGGTCCTACAAAATGAACATAGTACTTTCCACAGGGCTTGGCTACCGTCAGACCTGTTTTGGATTGGGCTTGATATCCAATACGGCTCAAAAATGAAAATCGCCTGTTCTAATAAGGTCTGGCACCTTCTGGCCCATTTAATGTTGGGTTGATTCAAAGAAAATGAAAATAGGCCTGTGGTCACCGTGTCTGACCCGATTGGACGCTCATTTGACCTCTGGCCCTAACTAGGTTAGTGAAACGCGGGTATCAGGCGTTGGGTTTTTTAGTAAGAAAATGGACATTGCTCTCTTCTCACCATCTTCGCTCTTTGCCGACGACGATGACGCCTCAGCTGGTGCTTCTTTTCTCGTTCAACTTTACTCAATCGCTCTCTACTTCGCTTTTAACAAAGAGAACTATTTTCATGTTATTATGACTTTTAATTTGCAGATGAAGAGGAAACGACCACCGAGACTTGTCAGAGCTATGCGGAGAGAAAGCACCAATTTCCTGAAATGGTACTACTTCAGGATATAGAATCCTATTCAGGGTTAAATATAGTTTCATGTTTCATTAGCTTTTTATGTATTTGGCTTGCGATCCAGGAGTTACTCATCAGAGAATTTTCTTTTCATGAACTGAATGCTAATTTACTCTGGCCGGGGACATTTGCATTTGCTGAGTGGTTAGTTCAACATCGGTCATGGATAGAAGGACGCCGTTGCCTTGAACTGGGCAGGTACACTTTGGTGGTTGTTGTGAACATTTTGGATAATTTTGCGAGCACAATTAACATTCAGTTTTAATGTCTGGTTCTCTATGTAGAGTCACATCGCCAACAGATACCATGTGTCTCATAAATTGTCTTACTTCTTACCATGAACCTTTTTGAGATTTGAGCCTATGGCAGTGGCTTTTGCTGGAGAAATAATTTATATTCATAAGATCATGAATGTGAAGAGTTTTTGTTCAAGTTTCTTATTCTGTCATCACTTGTTTTGCATTGCTTCAGATGACCACCTTAAGTTAATTATCTTTCACATCTTCGTGATCTCCTCCACATAGTCTTTGACATTATAGGTTTGGCATTTGGCTTGGTGGCGCTTATTCATTCTTAAAATTTTAATGGCAGTGGTACTGGAGCTTTGGCGATCTTTCTCAGAAAAGCACTGTGTCTTGATATCACAACTTCTGACTATAATGACAATGAAATTGAAGAGAACATAGCTCATAATTGCAAGGCAAATGGGATTACACCTGTCCTTCCCCATATAAAGCGTGAGTCTTCATTTCTCCTATGTGGTTATCTCGCTTCTCTATTGTCAGCAAGTGAGGAAAAGATACTCAGTTCTAACTCTCTCTAATGGATGACTGAAAGTTTACTAGCCTTGAAAGAAAAGTAAATTGAAATATCAGATGCTTATCATAATCTACTCTGGATAATCTAGGGGATTGGATCCATGTATGTGACTGCTTCCTATTCCATGCATATTGTTCTGGAAATGGGAGTGGCATATGTCATTTCCATTCCTTACCTTTCCCGGATTTTTCAAGTAGTGATCTTATATGCAATTCTTAGTTCTGGCTTCTAATGATAAATGAAAAATTTGTTAATCATTTTTCTGTTTAGTATTATTTAATTTTATTGGGTTAACATATTGATCTGGAATATACTTGTGTTTGATTTTTTCAGATTCATGGGGGGATGATTTTCCCATTCCTACCCCAGATTGGGACCTAGTTATAGCAAGTGATATCTTATTGTGTAAGTATCTTATCTATCAGCTTCTGTGAAACTAGAAGTCTAAAATGAATGTTACAGAGGGAAAAGAAGCAAGGATATATTAGTTAATTGTCTGATTTTTATTTAAATTAATAATTACATTCAGGAGAACAGGGAATTAATGATCCACAAGAACTAGGTGAAGCTTCTTATGACTCTAGGATAATTTTTCTGGGCACAATGGTTTCTGGAAATTTAAAATCTCTGCTAGTGCAAGATGCAAAAACATCAAGAAGCCCTCAAGCATCTTCCTGATAGTATAAATTTTCCATTTTCTATGTGCAAATTAAGCTATCATTATCAGTTGGTGACGGAAGTCACAATGCTTATACTATTTGATGTTATTGACCTCCATTTTAGGGTAGTAGTTTATTGTTGAGTATCTATTGGACTCTAGTTCTTGAAATATAAAGGTTTCTATCTTAATGAATACGTTTACATGTTTGAAGATCAAATTATTATGGCCCTCAAGTGATAGCCTTTCCTTGTGCTCTTATACAGTGTATCACTACTTCCCTGGTAAACAACTTTCTTGTGAGTTGGAAAAAATTACATAGCAATAGTCCTGGAGTAGCTTGCTAATAGACTGAACTGTTATCTTGTAGTATTTAGACCTATAGTCTGACCAATTTTGAATGTCATGTATATTGATATCTTAGTTTAAACTGTTTTTCTTGCCAATAAATTAAGGTGCCTGCTAGATTCGATGTTCTCTAGAATTTCTAATCTTCATTCCTTTTTATCCCCAAGAAATGCATTAACACATTCTTTTTATTTGCATGGCTCCTTGTAGATGTGAAACAGTACCCAAACTTGATTAAATCTCTTTCCTTTCTCCTTAAATCTTGCAAGCCAATTGATAACAAAGCATGTCCTCTCACGGAGAATGAGCAGAATGATGGTAACGTACTTAGTAGTCTTCTATTTCTTGTCAAAGAGAGTAGAAACAGATTAATAATTGTGCTTCTTCTATACCTCTTGCATGCAGTAACATTCATGGGGCTTCCGTCTCCTGCATTTTTGATGAGCTGGAGACGCAGAATAGGGAAGGAGGACGAGTCACTTTTCTTCAGCGGTTGCGAGAATGCTGGTCTCGATGTGAAGCATATAGGATCCCGAGTGTACTGCATTACGCCTAGGGGGACAACAATGAGGAGAATAGATGTTGACGGTTGAAGCCAGTTTTCAGTAGTGAAATTTTATGTACTCCTATGAATCTTTGTCTCACTTGGTGACTGACTCGGAACTTTTGATTTGAGCGATAGTGTGACACTCCTTATTATAAGTACTAGCAGTGTTCAAAAGCATATATGAGAGTGTAAATAGAGCTACCCTTAATTTTTCGCTTGACAATGTTATAATTCTGAAAAGTTTGTATCTTCACAATGGAAGTAGGTAGTGTTAAGTCATCCATGGTGTTGATTTAATTTGAATGCTAGGAGTCCAGTACGTAAACTGTGTTCTAGGTAATATGAAAATGAAGTTTTCAGCATTTTATTTATGGTTAGGGCAATGTGAAACCCAAAAATACTCTCAATACCTCTTTTATACATAAAAAAAAAAAAAAAACCTTTAAATTTTGTTAACATAAGATTTAATTAATCTATGAATTTTTTTTTCTCTATTTACCCAAATTGAGAAAGATAATTCTAGTCGGAATCTTACGTCATAAATTTACCTTTATTCTTAGAATCAAGTTAAATTTTTATTAAGAAAATATTTTTCTTTCTAATCAAATCTGAATTTTTTGCCCTCTAATCAAATCTCTCTTAAATTTTTATTTGTTTAAAACTCAGAACCCAAATTATATCAACAACACCTAGAAATTTTTCACAATTTTTTGTTTGTGTTTGTCTTATTATCAAGAAAATTAAATAAAAATAATAAAAAACACATACAATCATTAAAAAATATATTTGAATCTTGTTTAAGAGAGGATTTCTACATGATGAGATTTTTAACATTGTTATTTACAAGTTAAGTGAAATAATAACACTGTGACTTATTTGATTGATGGTAAAGATAGTAACTGTGAGATTGTTCTTAAACATTGACTTTTGTTTGATCAAATTAATTAATTAATTTTAGTTATTTGTTATTGATCGAATTCTATGTAGTATTGTCTAGGTGTTGATTTTCACTATAAAAAGGAAGAAAGAACGTTTGATCACACTAGATAAAAAAAAAAAATTTGTTATCTACTAAAATTCTTTTGATAAATGATAGGTGATAGGTAACTGTATTTTATTTAATCTATATTTTCTAATAATTTTGTTCTTAATAATAATTTAATAATTTAATTTTAGGTGGGGTAATTTAATAACCGATTTCCTATACATCCCCTTCTAAAAAAAAAAAAAATCTAAATATTCCAGTTAGACACATTTTTAAAATCTAAAAATAACCCTATAAAAAACCAAAGCTAATTAAAATTAATATGAATTACCTTTTAGCTTTACAAAATTAAAATTAAGGTTTAATTTCAAGATTATTAATTATTTGCTTTATCTCTATGTAAACCGGAAACTTGTTTTAATTATGATTTTTTTCTTTTTCTGATTGTATTTTTGTCAATAAAAAAATTTCATTTTTATTTGAAGTAAGTTCTTAAAGAAAACTAGAATATCTTAAAGAGAAAGTAAATTCAATTTTGTGATTTTCTTAATCAAAAGAATATCGAATAAAGATTGATTTTGGAAATTGGGAGTTATATGTTTTTGCTAATTTGATTTCAACATTGTTGATGAACAATTTTTTTTTTTTTTAGCTTAAAAATATATTGGACGATGCTAAATAAACTTGGAAAAAATTCAACCATTCCATCCGAAACTTTTAAAAATTTGTTGAAAACTCGTTACAGATAACGTTAATGATGAAAGAAAGATAATATTTTTATCATATATTAGTAAAATGATGCAGCAAACAAATAATTAAGAATCGATCATTAATCTGCTTACTTTTAGCTTCTGATCATATATATTCCTCTAAAACCAGAAAAAAAAGGAACAAAACAACAAAAAAAAACAGAATTTCTACTACACAAATCATTCATTCCTCCAACCGGACGCAACTCAGATTTTTATGGAAACCAGTCCAAACAAAATGAGTATGGCACCGCAACTTATGCTTATCTTTTCATGGAGGAAAGTTCGCGGAAATTGCAAATATATGGCTGTCGGGATCAGGAAATTTAGTACTGCCAACCCTTGATCTTCTTACAAATACAGTTACATTCTACATCAAGAAACTAGTATATGTTGTAGTAGAAGCATATAAACTAATTACTGGAAAATAAAAATTGCATATATATAACAAATATATAATAGTAAATAACCAATATAGTAAAAGGATAAGTTTGAAAAAGGAATTGAGGTCCGTGTCTCACATTATGTCTTCAAAACACATTCTTAAAACATATTTGCTCTTCATGGGATGTTTGAGGTTTTACGTACATGTTGAGATTGTGGCTCGTTTTTTAATTCAAGTTGTCTTCTATAAGAAGTAATAAAAATAGAAGGAATAGAAAAATAGAGTTATATAATAAATATGAGTCAACTCTTATTAGGAATAAAAACTAGCTCACTACATTGACCTATAATTATAGGGGTTGAGAATTAATTTTAATAATAAGAGAGTGACTAGATATAATAGATAACATTCTTATAGGAACGTGGAAAGAGACATGAAAGAGATGTAAAAATAATATTAGGATTGAGCAAGTGAAATTGGTATAATGGATTTATCTCCTTATCTATGGATATTATAGACAACTGATGCCGAAATACATTAAATATTATGTCTCTTTTTGTGATGTGATTTATTTTTTACTTATTACCAATCTTGATGTTTAATAAGTTTTCGCCATACAACAGTTTTCAAGCAACTAGAGAGCTCCAACGAACTTGAACAATACTGAAATTCTATCACAAGAGAAGCTCAAGACTAGAAACTTTTCTTGAAAAGAAAAATTAGAAGAAAATGAGAAGGAAATGGATTTCTTTGTCATGTTTCTTAAGCTAAACCAGGAAGCATTTTATAGGCACATGTGAGGAAGGTTACTTATTTAGGCGATAATGCCAAAATCGTTAAAAATTTGATTCGTTAAACTGAGTCATAATGTCAAAAGGATTATAAATTTGAGCCATTAAGCTCAGTCATAATTTCAAAATGGTTTCAAATTTGAGTCATTAATTTCTCATTCATCCATTCATTATTTTAAACATTTGAATATATAATTTGATATTTATGGAGTAGAATTCAAATTTCACTAACACAAATGGGTCTCACTCATAACTAAGCTTCCGAATGACTCATTAAATTGTGTTAATAACACAGTTTTCCAATAATATATACTTCATATACATAGGTATTGAAGTAAATGTCTATTATGATATAAAAGTAGATAGAAAGTATGAATGTCACATCCTATAGTAGTTTATGAAATTGATTTGCAAGAGTTTAATTTTCCTGAACTAAGTGAACAAATTTTGGATACTATTTGATCAAGAATCAGTTTGCGTCCTTTAATTATGTAGACCTAGTCTTGATTAAAAGCCGACAATATTTACTTGGCTTGTGTCAATTTAGATCAATCTAACAGACCAAACAATTTAAAAAAAATATCTTTCAATAGTGAAAATTATATGTATTTTATATATATATATATATATCCAATTAAAAACTTTGAAGAATTTATCTAGTAATAACTAGCTATTGTATCATCAAGATATATATTCAAAATCTCGAGAGGAGTTGTCTTCTTGTAGGTTTAGGAGATGAAATGATAATCCGTAATCTGAATGAAACTGATGGATGTTGTAGTTTTATAGATGGGAAACTTCGGGGAAGCTCTCCCTGGGCTCAGAGAACACATGCATGTGGTGGCCTTACAGTAGATTAGGATGGGCAGGCACCGCCGTAACCATTATTTTAGAATGAAGTGAAAGGAGGGAGATGTTATAGGACCGTTAAGATTCAGTCACGTTGGCATTCATTGATGAAGACAAACACCTTATACTGTCTTCCTTCTCTGCCTAATTCATATTTTTGTGACTTTGTGACCCCGACCCTCCAAAGATGCTTATAGCCAATTATTCATATATCGCTTCTCGTTCACAAATGATTCAGACAATCCTGGACCAACCATGTACTGTGACAATGATGATTGATTGATGAGGGTACTTAATTAATTTGTATAAAATTCTGAAACTATATACTATATAAAGTTTAAAAAGTTTCTGCTGGGATTTGGTGAAAATTTTCTATCTTCGATTTCGATATGGAAAGTTATGATCATTTGCGGAAGTTTAAAAAAATCAGGAAAGAAAGAAGAATCTTTCTAGCATACTCTAAGTTAGTTATAAAAAGATTTTTTTCTTAAATAAGAATTTGTATAGATAAAACATCGTAATAATATGAGAATAGATCGTGTATATCACTGAACCAGTAACATGATATACTACTTAAAAAAAATAAAAAATAAAAACTTTGAAAGCCATCATATATATATACCTCTACCTGAAAAACTATAGTGAATAACCTTGAATTCCCTTGATGGTGAAACTTATAAAACTCTGGGATAGACGAAAATGATCCTTAAATTTGACAGTTGGATTAGCAAATCTGTGTATATATAGGCCTTATAGTGGCTACTGCACTAAACTGTAAATGGGAAACTTCTCTTCACTTTCCCTGCTTGACATTTTGCTAACTCAAAGGCCAAATCAACTTTATATACTATCTTGTTCCAAAAATTTTCATGCAAAGATACGTACAAAAGTGTCTTGTATATAGTCTTCCACGTATAGTGTTGTATTTATATTAGAAGTATATATACTGCATACATCATTCGTGGCCTCATCAGGGAATGAGATGTTAATATCAATCAAAGATGCTTTGTCTTTTATGTTGTATTCGTCATGGACCGAAGCTTCAAGGAAGGTCCCTCTAGTTCTGGTACGGTTGGGTGTACCTCCACTTTTGTGCTTTGATGGTTACACCTACCCTTTCTGGTTTAATTTGGAGGTAATGAAGAGAAGAGAAGAAGTTGCTTACGGAACGGAAAGTTCTGCAACCAGAAGAATATATGAATCGTTTTCATTTGTTCCATTTTCTCTGGATCCTGTTTAGAAAAATGATTAAAATGTTGTTTTCATGGCAGGGCTCTGCCTAGTTTACTTTCAGATTTGAAGTGCGAAACATTCTCACGGTTTGCCTTCCTTTCTGGGGTAGGAAGGACTTGGACTTACGTTCATTAATGCCCAATAACTGATATTTATTTTTGTTGCAAGGCATTTAATGACTTATGGACTCACGTTAGAACTTAGAAGACGCCAACGAGAAATTAATTCACTAAATATATAAAATGAAATTCTGTGATCCTGAAATTAATCTGAAAAAGCTGAATATAAGCAGACAAGTCCGTGGACCATGTAATATATGTATATAATGAATTATACATATTCGTGGTTGTAGGGATGGCTTTATTTGCTTTACGATTTGGTAGTGTGCATAAAAACTTTTGACCTAACTTCATTATTTCGCTCACAGACTGAGATTTCTGTTTGTAAATTAATGAGCATATTCCATGAGTCATAAACTCAACCTCATCCTCATCCTCTTTTGGCTTTTAGTAGATAACGTAAGAAATTAACTAAACATAGATCGATAATATTTAACGTTCCCTTGCCTTTTTGGAATTGGGTATTCTATGAGCAAGAAATCTGAAAGCTGTCAAGATTAATCTCATATATGTATATGTTAAGACTCCTACTTGTGAATAGAAAAGAAAGGATACGTTCAATTTGATGCGAAAGATATATTACTATGATTAGATCTCTTGAAGTTTAGTGTTGTAGCTATTACGTGTAAACAAGGAATGATGTTCATCAGCTCCAGTTGCGAAATTGACGTCTTCAAATTAAGCTGACGGGAGTTTTCAAGAACTGGAAGATTTCACTTTCCCGTTACTAATCTAAAGTAGCCTAATTATGTACGATCACATACTGGATCACACAGACCTGTTTAGCTATCTAGAAGCTTGCTATCACTTTTTTTTATTTGATACACCTTGAATCAACCTCAGTTGACTGCAGAAAATAACTTATATTACACGACTATACGTACATGTTACATGTATATATTGGAAATTCTCGTAATACATAGAGATCAAGTAGTAGCTATTATAGCAACAAAGTACCAAAAAAAAAAAAAAGGATGAAAATAATTTTATAAATTCAAAGGGTAGATTAAGGTGAGCTAGCAACCAACGGATCAGAAAATCGTTCATTTGAAATAATTGAAACAGCATATTCTATTGATTGAACATTTACACTAAGTTTTTCAACATTTAAAACAAAAGAGTATAATAGACGTGGGTTGGTGTTAGAGTCCATGATTAGATAAATTGACTCGTCGGGAAAATTCATTAAGTTTACAGTCACTTCGAATTCGCAGTCAAAATGAAATCACAGATAGAAGAAGTATAGAAGCAATTGGTCTCTGAACGGTCCTGTCTAAATCTTAGACAAAGATTTGTTGTACGAACCGGCAAGCTAGATATTTCTTCTGATGTTCTGTATTTTTGAACAGTTTCAACCACACATTGGATACGCAGAATAAAATGGAGAGAGAGAGTGACTCTGGTGAGATAAGGTCAATCACATTATTTTTACGTTCCACCGATCAAATATTCTTATTATACAAAGGTTAATTAGAAAAAAAAAATCAATCATGAATATAGTAAGACTCAGAGTAGTACCATTATAAAATTTACTAAACGGACATTCAAATGACATGATATATCAATTTTATCGTATTCTTTTTTATAAAATAAATTATATCATTATATCATTATATATATGACTGTATTGCAGTCGAAGAGGATTTTATCAGATAACATCATAAATTGAAAAAAAAAAAGTTCTTGTATTATCGAGTGCACATTATGTTAGACACGTGCCTTGCCTCTAACCATCAGTGAGGAAGCTTCGAGGAAAATGCAGCCTTTACATCAGCTCCTATTTATACGGTATTTTATGTCACTCTACATTCCACACAAAAGAATAGAAGAGAGATTAAGGCTAGCTAGCTCTTATTATTATTATATCGAGTTTCTTGTTCTATCTACGAATAGTAAAAGCATTAATTGATTCACCAACATGGCTGCACAGTCTGCACATGAACCATGGCTCTTGGAGAATGGCAACCTCAAGGGATTGAGCAAGGAGATACGCCATGGCAGAACTGCACACAACATGTCATCCTCATCATTGCGAAAGAAATCTGACATCAAGCTTGTATCAAAAGTTCCCTGTACTTGCCTTAGACAGTTGCTAGCGAATCTCCAAGAAGTCATTTTGGGAACTAAGCTTTCAGTTCTCTTCCCAGCAATACCATTAGCTATAATAGCTGAATCTTATGGATTTGGAAGAGTGAGTTCTATACATATTCTCCTTTTCCCTTACTATGACTACGTAGCTAGGGTTTGCATATTAAATTCACTGTTCAATTACTATAAAGATTCAGAACGGCTAACCCCACCAATCTTTCGATTATTTAATTGAAATAGATTAATACTAATTGATCTTAAAATTTTAAGTTAGAAAATAGTCTGTGTTTAAACAATAATGGTTTAAAATTTTGTTTTTATTTTTTGAATGCAGCCCTGGATTTTTGCTTTGAGCTTACTCGGGCTGACCCCTCTAGCTGAACGTGTCAGCTTTCTGACAGAGTAAGATGGTTCTTTTAATACATTAATTATTTTTATCCAATATATAAATCTACCTATAGTTGGGACTGATTTGTTTTTCATTCAATTTTTTGTTGCGTACTCTTAATTGCAGGCAAATTGCTTTCTACACTGGTCCGACAGGTGATTAATCCGTAAAAGTTTTCCTTTTTCCTGTTATTAGTAACAATTAATGGGGACAACGAGAGCTCAAAACAACGAAATGGCAAAAATCCCTAATGAGTCTTCTCTTAAGCGTTATATAAATTGACGTATAATGTTTGCCTTCGTTAATTGATATTCAATGTTAATATTAATCCCAGTCTCCCAGATGCCCAACTGGACGGTGCTGGGAGACTTTAAATCTACCATCTTAAATATGACTGAAAAAACCAATTATGAGTGAATGATTGCATGCAGGTAAGATTGCGTCCCACAGCAAGTTAAACAAAAACAATATGAAAACATAAAAAGAAAAAGAATATATCTATTAACACTCGAAGTTTCTTTTCACTTTTTCTGAGTGTAATGGCCACCTCAAATGATTGATAAGCATTCATATCTTTTCTCTGAATATATTAATCAGTAATCTTAACGGAAGATTTGATTGGACACTGTAATTCTATAGCGGTAGAGTCAAATTGATTAAGTTGAGCTCTTCCACGTTAACCTGTCTTCGGCGCTGGGAATTGCTTGTTTAGTTTGGAGAATATAAAGTCAAAATAATTTAAATTAACTTTATAAGTGGTGAACCCTTTTTTTTTTTTTTTGGGTCATAGAGAAAAATGAGACACGTCCATCAGGGACGCTAATCTGTTGTATATCTCTTTTGTTTTTACAGTGGGAGGACTCCTGAATGCAACTTGCGGCAATGCAACGGAGCTCATCATTGCAATTTTTGCTCTAAGCCAACGCAAAATAGACGTGGTCAAGTGTTCTCTCTTGGGTTCTATCCTCTCGAACCTTCTCCTTGTTCTTGGTACCTCCCTCTTCTGTGGGGGCATTGCCAACCTTAAAAGGGAGCAAAAGTACGATAGAGTAAGTAATTTTTTTTTAATAATATAATTAATTCGAAGTCATTGGAAAATTTGGCTCTTATTAAGTTAATTAATGTGTTTGCATGCATGGCTATTGCTTTAACAGAGGCAAGCCGATGTGAACTCACTCTTGCTGCTGCTGGCATTGTTGTGCCACATGCTACCCCTGCTGTTCAGATATGCTGGTGCCTCAGATGCGCTCACGGCGGACCCAACCCTTCAGTTGTCGAGAGCCAGTAGCATTGTAATGCTGATTGCATATCTTGTGTACATCATCTTCCAGTTGTGGACACACCGGCAATTGTTTGAAGCTCAGGAGGTAAACTATGTATTATCAGTTTTAAAATTGAAGGGATTCTTGTTTCATAAATTTTACTTAAAAATGACAATCCTGTGGATAAGCAATTTACTGAAACTGATATGTGCTAAATTTGATTTGGTGCAATCAGGATTCAGAGGATGATAATGATGAGAGCTCAGAAGAAGCGGCTGTGATAGGGTTTTGGAGTGGATTTGCCTGGCTGGTTGGGATGACTGTTCTCATCGCTGTGTTGTCCGAATATGTAGTGGGCTCAATTGAGGTAAATTTAATTAAATTAAAATATTTTTCAGATATAGCAATTGATCAATTGACTCCGTTTTGCTCAAAACCATTGTGGAAAACGAAGTATAATTGTTCCTTTTCTGAAGATATGTATTTAATTAGTAATCTATAGGGACGCCTAGCTTACTCTCTATTTCATTGATTGTGAAAAGCTAACCCTTAATTGGATACAATTCAAAATTGACGAGATGGTGTTCCCTATTACCTTATCAGGATGCTTCAGAATCTTGGGGAATTTCTGTCAGCTTCATCAGCATAATCTTGCTTCCAATCGTTGGAAATGCAGCCGAACATGCTGGAGCAATCATATTTGCTTTCAAAAACAAGTTGGTGAGTAATGCATTAGCCTTTTTCTTTTGATCTTCTTTACGGGGGTTCTTGATTTTTATCTCGATTCATCAAAAACATTTTCATGAAGCTAATTGTAAAGAAATTCTTGCACATTTACGCAGGATATATCCTTAGGTGTTGCTTTGGGTTCTGCAACTCAGATTGCTTTATTTGTGGTAAGTTAATAGAAATATAAGCTAACCGATTTCCTAAACATCGTTACCATTCTTTGTGAAAATAAATTCTGATGATTCTAAACATTGCCTCAATTTGATTCGTTCAGGTCCCATTATGCGTGGTTGTTGCTTGGATAATGGGGATTAAGATGGATCTTAACTTTAATCTCCTTGAGACCGGCTCTCTTGCTCTATCAATTATAGCCACAGCCTTCACTTTACAGGTATTCATCAATTTAGTACCGATCACGTTTCATTACCACCTTTCGTAGTTTAATCTTAATAAAGTTTCTATTGTGAATTTCTTAGGATGGAAGTTCTCATTACCTGAAAGGACTGGTACTTCTACTGTGCTACATAGTAATTGGAGCATGCTTTTTCGTATCCAAAACACCTTTAGGTACGTATTTAAATCATTATTTTTCTAGGGTTTAGCATAAAATATTCGGATTCTCACGAAGCCCAAACTCATAGCTGATATATAAATATTGTTTTTCCTACTAACCAGCAAATGTCAACTTGGGTTTTCAATCAAGTCAACAAGTCTTCAGAGCTTAATATGAGTAAGTTCAATTACCTTTAAATACTAAACAGCTTGTACATATGTTCACTTGGACACGATTCATACCCCTTGATCTTAACCCATGAACAATTTCAATGGCAGGCAGACGGGCTTGGGCCTTCGAGGGGTTCTCCTGTATTGATGGTCAATATTTCATTGAAACTTCAACATATAATGCGCATTTGTTATTCTTTCATTTGGGGTCGTTGCCTGCTGGAAAGCCAACGTTGCGTAAGTTGTCATGCATGCCTTCGCAGTTGAGATGGATTTTATTGGAGTGAATGCGTACCATTGAAGCTTGATGAAGGCAGGTTATATATAGTATATGTCATGTGAATATCTCTCAGGATGTTTTTTGTACTGAGTGAGAGTTTGTTTGGTATGCGTATGTGGTATTGCAAAGGGCACAAGGATTACTTGACTTTTGGAGTGTAATAATCAATAAAATGACATAATTGTCGCTTGGTTTTCGATTTAATTGATTCTTCACAAACAAAAATTTGGCTACTACTAGTTTGAAAAATGTTGCCAAAATTGAGAGACTTATTGAAACAGTCGATCGAAGTTGTATTTTTATAACTGGGAAGGAAAAAGAATGTAAGAAAGCGTGACCTCGTATATGGCAATTGAGATGCCTTTTAAGAGTAGTAAAATATATAAGATTTCTGAGTCAGGATATTCAATGAGGAGGATCTGCTTTATAGTCCTGAAAGAGTGTAATTGCGGGAAAATACAACCCTCTTACGATCTTCAACTAGGAGCATTAGGCGCATTCACGATAGCATATAACTTGCATAAAAAAAATCTGCCCTGCAATGTTTTATCTTTATTCATTCACAAGAGGCGCTATTACCTTTTTTTAGGACAAATCCGGTGATGTAAGCTTATCAAATAGACTTGATCTGCATTAGGAGAATTGTCAATAATCTCGAAGTTTCTGCAAGTCTTGTACTTTATGCAACTTTACTACATTTCGCCTCTTAATTCCGTTTCTGAACAAGGTGCTTGCTACGCATGGCTTTTCTTTACAATACGAAGAATGTGCTTTGCTCCTCGTAATTGTTTTCTGCTTCAAGTACTCCGCTGCACGCGCCTGAACTAATATGATAAAATGACAGCACGAAAGAGAGTTCAATATAAATCTTGTTTACAGAAGATTAGTCACCAAGAGAGAAAGGAGAATCATAAGCAGACTGTTGCAGCTAGTAAAACTATCTAAGTTCAATAATGTCCAGATGGTAAAACAAGAATAACGAGATGCCTGATTCATCTACTAGTAAACTTAAAGATCAGAGCTACTCAACATAATTAAACGCAATTCAATATTGTTCCAAAAATCACCACTTAGGACGTCTATTCAATATGCAAAGATAGCCAATCATATTATCTAAGTGATACATCTACATGAAATTTGACATGAATTTTAGCTAACTGACACATTGAATATGAAATATCACATATCACATATATACCAGAGTGTGAAGCGGTCAGCGCCACAGCACAATCCTCGAGTCTCTTTATTCTTTCAGTAACTTGTTTGTCATTCATCTGTGGGTTAGCATTGTCATTCCGCTGGAGGTATGATTGTATATATTCACATGCCTAAATAAGCAAAATATAGGAAGAAGAACCAAGTTTTAGATTCGGACAGTACAAAACCACTAGATTCGCACGAAATAAGATAGAAGATATATTAAGGCCTCATGAAAAAATTGGTGATAAAAGCAAAAATATAAGCCATTCGTTTTATCAAAAAATTTCTACTTTCTATAGAAAAATTATACTGGAGATGAACTTTATGTTCATTTCAGCTTCATTGGATTTCACTTGAGACAAATAACTCGAGTAAATAAAACATTGCTTATGGTATAGGCTTGTGACACAACACAAAGAAAGAGTTTACCTTTCCAGCAGTGGCATAAAAACCATTCTCTAGCAACTGCTCAACAATGCTTAGCCATTCGTTTTGCGAAACTTGAAGCCATTTGCAGCTTGTAGACTTGAGATCCCGTAAAAGCAAGGCCTCATATCTCAAAGCCAAACAACTCTAGAAACATTTGAGTACTCCAAATATGAATCTCAAATATGAATCAATCGAAACTGTTTTGTAGCTAAGCAAGTAATTGAACTTGTTAATTATACAAATTAAATTAATGGAAATGAATAATTTGTACCTCAATATCGCCTATAAGCGCAAAAACACGAACGAAGAATTCGAGGATCGAAAGCTTCTGCTCCACAGTCTTCTCTGAAATTTCGCGAATAACGGATGTAGATTCAGATCTCATGAACTCTCTCAAGTTCGATCGCACTTCTATTAAGGATTTGACGTCTTTGGAAACGAGCACCGACTCGAGAACACGAAAGGTTTCATCGTCAAATCTGCAAATTAGAAACAAGAGAAAAAAGAGACTTAGCAATTAGGGGATGAAATGAGATGGTTAATTAATGATTTGAGGAGATAGTTAACCTTCTGTTATAGATTTGTGAGCGAAAGAGTGAGAACTGTTCAAATGCTGGATTTGACATTTTAGAGGGAATTGGCGGGTAGGTTCAGCAATGCGATATATACAGATATGCACGGTCGATATGCAGTTCAAACAAATAGTTTTGATTTTTGAAGTTTTGAGAATTAGTAATATTAAAAAAAAAAGTAATAAACGACTTTGCCTATTTTACTTTGGAAAATTACCGAAATAACCCAAATTAAAGGTTCTTTTAAAAATAATCAACCTCCAAATCTTCTTTGATTTATCTAACCAAATTTAACATAATAACTATTATACCCTCACCTCACCCTCAACTCATTCGCATGAACTTAGGTTCAAGTTAGACTCAAGACCATGAATACCAGTGAATAACTGTATAAAACTTAGCTAAGAATCATCGACACAGTTGAAAGATTGTCATCAAGGACCATTGAAAGACCGTCAAAGACCACTGGATCATCTGTAATGGTTGACGGTCTAGAATTCAAAAAAATTATAGAACCACCAAAATTGCAGAACTCCAAATCCAGCGCAACTCTTATTTGCAATTGCATCACAACTCTAAATACTCATTCGCAAGCATCACAATTGCATTAAAACTCTAAATCATTCGCAAGCATCACAATCGCATCATAAAATTCAAAATCTATTGGATATAATGGGTTTGTTCATAAAAAATATCAATAAGAGAATGAAGGGATAGGACGTTGGACACATAAAAGAATTGATAGAAATCAAATCAAGAGAAAAACATGAAGTATGAAAAGTTTGTTATTTGATTTGATCAATTGGTGGAGCAAGGGGTGGTGGAACAAAAAGACTCCGGTAGGTTTGTGTTTGAGAGGAGACAGTAGGTTACGGTTTGAGGGAGATTGAAGGTGAGGGTATTTTTATTATAACATTAGTAGTGAGTTGGTAAATCAAATGAAGAGATTGGTTATTTTAAAAAAACCCCTTAATTTGGGCTATTCCGGTTAATTTCCCATTTTACGTTCACATTTGACATGTGCATAGAGATGTAACCTACAGAGGAGCGGAAAGAGAGCAAATCTTTGAGAATCGAGGCCTATATCTATTTTATTTTTATGAGAGATGATTTTTTCACATATTTTTTTAATAAAAATTAATTTAATTTTTAATCATTAATTTTATTTAGCTTTATTCTTAAAATAATTAATAAATTGATATCATTAAATATAATTTTTAACTTTAAATCTCAACTATTAAATTATGTGAGATCAAAAACTATAAACTTATGTCAATAAATTATATTAAAAATTTATATTTTCTCTCTTTATTTATTTATAAGATCCCTTCTTTTTACTTATTTACTATCATTATAAATAATATAAATAAATTTTTCATAGAAATTAATATTATACATTTTCATAATTCTCATCTTAGCTATTTTGAATTTGATCAATTTGTAATATCATATCACTTAGTGATCTACAATTTAGAATAAAATTAATTACGAAAATCTAAATGAGTAAATATCACACACTATCCTTAGATTTTGATTTAATATCACTTGATGAAACTTTTGGCTGACTAATAGAAACAACTAGCCAATATAGGTATGATTACCTTAATCTAACATATTTACCTAATTGCCTTTACTGACTCATAAATATCGTTACATTCTATTAAACTACATTTCTTTGAGGCATTTTATCAAACATGTCTCTACAAGCTCTAAAATTTCAAATTCCATCCTTGTGAAATACTCAAGAGCGTCTTTTGCCCAACGATGCATTACAAACCCTCCAATCATAGCACTTGATGTAATTGCATTGAATTTATGTGTAGATGGAGTTTTGTAACTCCCATAAGAAATACCAAGACACTCTCTCCGCTTTACCAAGTTCTCCACATATGTAATTGTCATATTCCAACACATGACACCTAATATTACCCCACTAAGAAGAGGATGTCTCCTAAAGGGTCCAAAGTGTTTGAGAGCATGCCCACCAGCAAGTCCTCTCTAATAAGTTTCCCTTGAGTTCATAACCAAAGTCCCCAAATTGGTGGTCTAACAACCAAGGTCCCCAAGTTGGAAGTCCCATGACCGAGATCTCCCCCACTAAGATGAGCCATATCTCAGTGGCTTAATGGCTAAGGTCCCTATCTTGGTAACCACATAATTAAAAGTTGACATCCACCCCAAGTGTGAGGCCAATCCAAGATAACATTCTTAATCTTCGAAGATCATGCCATATGGCCAAAATGGACGGGTGTGATATAGGTCACAAAATATTTGATTCTGGGTCATAATTGGCTTTTTATAGTCGCATCTTTTTGTTATCTAGATCATGTCTGTCCATTTTAGGCCGACATCCTCCTTACCTCCTGAGTTCTAACAACCTTATTGAAGACTATTCATCATTATTTTCATTAATATTCATCATCATTTCTATGACTGTTCATCAACACAAGCATTGTTCATCATTTTTGCCATTGTTCATTACCATCTCCATCATACATCATCACAACCAATCGTCTCAACCACCCACTTCTGGTAATCACAACTACATCCCTCAGGTTTTTTGAAGTCATAGCTTCTGGTATCACTCTCCACCTTCATAGAGAACCTATCTCTTAAGTTTTTAAAACTTGCTCTGTTGAATATAACCTTAATGGTCTTGTTCCTAAATACAAACTACATCGTTTCACCATCGAATACCCTTATTGAAATGGTTTGAGTGTCAGAGAATTATTGCCAGTGAAACACCCGGCATCCCTGACCTTGTTCTGTGTTGTGTAGATTTAGAGAAGTCTTTTGTTCCAAAGCTCAGCTTTCAGGCTACAATAAAGAAAGGGGAAAGTGATACAAGTCCCCCTTTGCTGACTTACACAAGGAGAAAGTGGAAACAGACACGTGGTACACGTGGTGGAGTTGGAGCCACTTGCAACTATTTCTGTGCTTAATTGTTGGCCACTTCCACAACCCACTCAACAGCTCTTTACTCTCCACTCTCAATTGTCGACCACTTCCACAGCCCACTCACCAGCTTTCCACTCTCCACTCAAGCATCTCCATCAACTATTTCCTTCTTTATAGCAGTTTATTTCTGTTTCTGTTAGCAAATAGTACTCTGTAGATATTTAGTATAAATATGTATAGTTTCTGTAGGAAGGCAGCATCGAAATAGTATTTTGTTTTCCATCTTGGAGTCTTGTCCCCTCCATAAGGACTGGTTTATTGGTTGTCATTATGTTGAAGATTCTTGCATGTTGCTACCAATAAAAGCTTCTGTCATTATTCATCAAATCTCTCGTTCATTTTCGTATAGTATTTTCCA